>BRZM01000029.1:0-258337 GCA_033238685.1 Lates japonicus | reverse complement strand
GTGTGTGTGAGAGAGAGAGAGAGAGAGTATGTGTATGTGGGTGTGTGTTCATGCCCTATTTGTCCACTATCCTACAAAAAGCCTTTTAAGTAGATCCCAGCTATTGGAGGAGCTTTAAATAAGCGTAACACAATCATGGAATGTTTGTCCGTGCACGTTTGTCCCACATGACACTGGCCGTGGGAAGGGTCGAGGGTAGAAATGCTCTATTCAGGAAACATAACAGCCTCAGAGAAATACTGACACTAACTTTCATAACAGCCTGATAGATAAGGTAACCAGCTCTGTATAAAAAATATCCACTCTAAGCAAAACCCAGCTCATCCAGAATGCTTACAGAGTTCTAATGAGCATACATACAAAGTGACAATGACTGGCCAGACTGGTGGGTGTCTAATACTACTAATACAGCTGTTATACAACCACTTAAGACCACTTTGCAACACTGAGTCATCACCTCTTTTTCACAATGTTTTTGTCGCCTCAAGGCTAATGCTGTATCTCATGAAATGTTATGTGTCCACTGTCAAATTTGCTCTGAGAGGTGCAGCCCTCTCCCTTTGCCTATATACAGAAATGACTGTACTTGGCGTTGCAGGCTACCTTGCAAACATCTTACAAATACCTCAAGAAAAAAGATGAGCTGTGGATGAGATGAAACTGGTGACAACCCTCTTGCTAAAAAGAAAAGAGATGGCTGTCTAAACCAAGTGGAACAAAATACAGGGCTAAAGGAGAGCACTCAGACAAAACCTTAAAAATGTGTAACTTTGTTCTTATGTACAAATATCTCTAACATCACATTATCAATGGCTAAATAAACATGAATTGTCTTTTTCAAGGAATGGTTTTGGTGTAATAGTTTATTGCATAGTGTTTTGATTGCACACAATCTGGCTTTAACTGTATTATCAAACAAACATTTTAATGACTCTGCTTAGCATTAGCATAATGAAATGCCTCTCAGAAGGTGAATTTAGAAAATGCTAGATTTCTTTGTTTTTGCTTTTTTATTCACAATCTCTTATCACTAAATGGACCTACATCCATTTGTGTCCTCAGCCCTCTGTAATATGGGACTCAAAAGTTTATTAGTATCCAAACACTTGATTTGGTGTATTCACATGCAACTTCCTTGTCCTTTTTTGGAACCATTGCCTTTCCTCACCCTGCTGTATGTCATGATTAACAAATGAAACTTCCCGTATTGCTTTTTTGTGATCGATTAGACTGTTACTTGCTCACTTGCCTCCTCTGATGAGCAGTGGCTGCTGAGCTGTACGCAGCTTGCTAAGAGGTGATTTGTGAATATGGAACAATGTGTAAACTATTGAGCCAAGGCCCAAATCATCTGCTAAAATGGGCTTTTCTACAGATTACATCTATCATTTGGTCTGTGACCCTGGCTTATAGATTATAGATAGCTTTGGCCTTATTTGATCAGTCCAGTGACACAGGAGCAAAACCTCGCGTGCAAACACACATTCATACGCATACAGAGGCGGGACATAGACACAGGCAAGCCATGTGTGTCCAGGAGGAGATGACTGCTGTGTTGTTTAAAACTCTGAATGTATGTCTCAGCAGTGTTACTCTTAAAAGGTTTGTTTCAGAGCAGAGAAAGTTCCATGTCTTTTCAGTGATATTTAAGTTAAGGTCAAGTCAAGTTTATTCACTCAGCATGTCTGAATAGAATTTGCATCCATTGCTAGGTAAAACCACTGCATAGTGTCTGGACAAGCAGAGACACAAACACACAGTTGAAGCAGACACGTTCAACTCACAGATATCAGACAAGGAATGAACGTAATGATGCAGCAACAAAAAGGCAGCCTAGGAGCTCTGGAAGCTGGTTTCTAATACACTTTAGTGTTAAAGTTAAAGTAAAAGAAGAGAGTGTGACTTTCCCAAGATAACGGATTGGATTTGTAGATTTCCACAGGTTTATCTCCCAGAGGGGATGGCTGTTCTAAAGATATGTAGCTTGGTGGGTAATGCTCTGCTGCCTGCTAATTTCTTCTTGATTGTTGGTGACAGTCTGCCAGCCAGCACCCTGTGATCAGGAGGCGTGACCGGGTACATAAGGGATGGTGAGATCAGATAAATATGATTGTTTGAGCTTATTTATTATTTATATGCTTGCAGTAGCTATTTGAAATCCGATTTGGTTCGATCTGGGAGCCAGTGAACGGAGGTCAGAATGTTTTCTGATTTGATTTAATGTTCTTGATGTTGCACTTTTGTATGAATGTATGATGCTTTTTAATACCAGTGATTGGTAGCCTGGACACTATGACATGGAAGTACATGAATGTTGATGGAACTTCTTCAATTAAATCTAGCAGAGGATGCAATTTTTTGACACTGCAAAATATATTAATATTTGGTATCATTGGCAAACCTGCCAAAATTCATGTATTCATGTAAAAAATTGCATACAGAACATTTACTCACTTTTCTAAGAATGAATGAATTTCTCAGCACTATGAAATGATTTTAGACTTGGCTGAAATGTTAAAAAGTTAAAATTGTCTACTTGTCTGTCCAAGAATTTAGAATGAAATACTAAATTTGCAATTGTTCGACAAGCAGTTTGACACAAAGGACAAATCGAAAATTAAGAGGTTTGATTTTAAATTGATTTCTTAAGTAAAATAAAGTGTGTGATGTGCCGGTGAAAATTCACTGAGATCAAGGCAGTTGAAAAGTGTGATGGTATGCTTTTGTCCTGCTGTTCCTAGTAATGGAGTCTCCTGCGGTTAGATTGTTTATTGTAACAGCTCCCATATATATAAACATGCATGTACACACACACACACACACGTGCATGCACATACACATATGCAAAGATGTACACGTCCACACAATGTCAAACAATCCAATTAGCTACCATCTAGTCAATTGGGGTAATTAAGCAGAGACTATTAAGTCATTTTCTCCCTGTGCACTATCACAACTGTAATTATGGCAAAGCAACAATGATGTTTAATTGCAGTTCATTTTTATTGCTCTGTAGTGATGTGAAGTCAGTAAAGATGGCAGAAGAGTCGCTGAGATGATAGAGAATTGCTCTATATAATATTGATATAGATAGAAACCACAGGGTGGAGAAAAGGGGAGAGAGCAGGGCAGAAAGTATCCTCACAGGGACCCGAGAGTCGCAGTCTAACTCTTCATAAACATATCTCATAATCAATGGCAGAATATCAAGTGATCCATCTTCTCTGGCCTGTAAACGGTTGACATATTCCCTTTATTAAAGCTGTGAGATGTAACGCAGGGTTTTAATGATGACATGAAATGATCAATGACTCCATTGTACTCTGCTGGAGGGTGCTTTATTAACACGGGGCATTGTCCCGTTCCAGAACGATTTCTCCATGTTTAAGGGATGATTTCCCCACTGGAATTTGGCACTGTGATGGCCAGAGTTGAATGTGTGGCTCTTCCTCTTTTGTGCATTGTAATTAAGCAGAAAAGGCTGCGTAATGCTTTGGATGTGGGAGTGAGACGGAGAGGGATAGAAACAGGGAGAGATGTGTCTTGTCTTTATTACTGCACCACTGGGTGATGAGAGAGACGTGGAGATGTGTATTTGAGCACAATAGAAAAAAATGCTCTTTGTTAAAATGAGGATAGTTTAGAATAAGCGGGCCCACTGAGACAGCCATCAGTGTGCCTGCACAGCCGTATGAGACACTTTTCACCATTGTTATGATAAAACACTGCTTAGATAAAAGCTCATGAATACAGGTTGCACGGCAGAGCTGAAGCAGCCACTCTGTAATGGATTACACCACTGCCACGCACAGCGGGGAGAGAAAAAAATGACTGCAATTTTAATTAATCCTTGTTTAAATTAGGATGAAAAATTAATACTGCGAATTGGCCGTGCAGATGAGATGAGGCGTATATGATACAGTGTTTCATAGGGAGTTATCAAAGCATCACAGATGCTGAGAGGATGGGGGTGGCAGGCTTTAACAGCGAAACTCTTAAGGAACGTGAGTGGGAGAATAACTGGAGACCAGTTGACTGTAGATTGAGAGAGGTGAGAGTGCAGCAGAGAGAGCAAATCAGCCGCATAGGCAGATTTCACACCTGGTTTAACAGTTAGTCCAAGGCTGAGGGAAGTGAGGGAGAAGATGCGGGACCCTGGGTGGGTGAAAAGGGCAGGACAGTGTGAGTGGCCTGGACCTGGTCTTCAAACTGCAACCATATCTTCACAAAGTTCTTTTTAAATACAGCCAATTTGTTCTGCCCGTTATGTTTTGAGGGAAATGTAATAGCTCACAGTAGTATGTTAGGTGGCTTTTTTTTTCTTCCAGGGAATAAAGTGAGACATTCTGTGTGGAACTTGTGAGCAGGTGGTCTGTGTGGATGGTGGGTATACAAAATGCAGGACTTTGTCACTGGAGACCATGTTTTGCTACCTGAGTCCCATCTCTAACCAAGTGTTTTGGTGCCAAAACCTTAACTTTACTCATAGCACTGTCACATTATAAAATAGATTTATTTAGATAAATGACACTCATGCCAGATCAGAAAACACTTCTATGTGTCTTTAGAGGGCGTGGACAAATTCATCTGAGGGACTTGCCCTCATGTTGATGATTTTGGTCAGCAATATATTGTTTTTAAAATGTATTTGCTGCTGCACATTAGTAGTACATAAGCATAATTTAATGCTTTAATGCTTTAAAGCTTCGACTTGAGAAAAAATAAAGGAAAAAAAACTGGGACCAAACTAGAGTGAGCAGAGTACAGAAGGAAAACCCAGAGGAGATTGAAGAAGAGAAAAGCAAAGGCCTAAAAGTTTAGCTGAGTAGAAACAGGGCTGATATGATGACCTCATACACCTTCAATTATCTATTTAATTTGTGCATAAATTAATTTTGGCTCTGCCGCTTTATTGGCTCTCCCCTCCTCTCCTCTCCTCTCCTCCCTTCAGCTCAACATCTGGAGCTTGTCATAGCCTACATTCCCCTCACTTAAACCATTTAACACTTGTTTGCTTCGTGCCATCCCTCAATCTTCCGCTTTCTGTTCAGAGGGCAGAGGGCTCTCGACAACCCAAAAGCTTGATTTCCCCTCTTTTCATTTCCTTTCTTTCCTTCCAGCATAGGGAGCTTTGAATGAAAATGAAAAAAAAAAAAACACTTTATTTTTACAGTTCATTTGCACTGCGTTTTCTCTCCCTAGCCTGGTGGAGACTCAGGTGGGCAGGAGTATTAATAGCTTCCCTCGTTTGTGACGTCAGCTGAAATCACACATGTGCCTCTTAACGCTCAGATGGTGTTTTATGTTAGTTAGACACATCACTCTCAGCAGTTATTTAGTCAGTGCTGTAAAGCCCTTGTCAGTCAAAAACAGAAAAGAAAATCTCATTTTTCTCTCCTGCTTTCCTTTCTGCCTCTTAGCCACAACAATGTCTTCATTTTCATGCCTTCTCTGTCTTTCTATCTTCTTCTTGTATATCCTCTATCTGTTGCTAACCTGCTCTCTGCCTCCTCTGTTTTCTCCCCATCACTCTTTCTCTTCTCCAAGTCATCCTGCTCTGTAATGTGATTGTTAAACAGTATTTTATTCCCCTTCTTTTCTCTATTTCTCTGCATGTGTCCATGTGACTAATCTCCCTCTCTCTCTCTCTCTGCCCCTCTCTCTCTTCTTTGAAAAAGGCCTGTATACTTTCTCTGCAATCTTTGTGGGGTCCCTAAATGCTAAATGCCAGTCTGTCTCTGCCAGGCGCCCGCTTAGTGCCGGTCTCCCTGGTGATGAGACCAGCGATCAGGCCGTTCTGCACCAGACACTGAGGGGTTTGTGATTGTGAGTGAGCGTGCATGTTTGTGTGACTACATGTGTGTGTGTGTGTGTGTGTGTGTTTGTGTGAGCGTACAGTAGATTTTTGTGTGTGTGTGTTTTCCCCACTATCTGTGCAAAGATGTGTACTGTATGTAAGGGAGAGAAAGCAGGGCAGTACGAAGAACATGTATTCACTGGCTCATTATCATGTGAATGCATTATGTTTCCTGTCAACACGGCTCTGCCAAACAAGGGGCTCCCTGTTCTCTCTGCCAGGGCTTGAGCACTACCGCGGCCAGGCCCCAACGTGGTGCGGTTCTGCACTGGCACAATTCACCAGGAGTTTAGCTCCACAGACACTGCTGTTGGCCTGATCCCGATTCAGTCCATCTGTACTGGCATCTCAGTGGCCGACGAGGAATTAGTCTGGGGGAATGAGATGGGAAGACTCCATTCAGAAACACTTAATGGCTGATGTATGGGCTCCTTACAGACTGGATCCTCCTGATTTATATATATTATAGATAGTATTATGATGTACAATGCACAATAGCTTTCTAATGTGTGTTTATATGTGCAAGTGTATGTATCCATTCACCATATCTCTTTTTTAATGTACTTATACTTGATCAGCAATAGTCTTTCAATGGTGCATTATCCTTTTCTTTATGTCATTGTTAAATGTCATCCATTTAATCAAGCGCACAAAGGCAACAGGGCATGGAAAACAAACAAAGACTTTTTTCTTCTGAATATATTCAGGGAATGATAAGATGATAATGACCGGCCAGGTGACAGGCCATAAAGCTTCCCTGCATCACTCTTACACCCAAGGCTGACAAGAGAGAAGTGAACAACAGCTTTCACTCTCTGCTGCTCTGTCTTTTTCATGAGGTCTCTGCGGTCAGTGACCGAGCTTCGTTCAGCTCTGGCCTTGGCAGCGTTTGTCAGCAGGTTGGCAGGTGACTGAGCTCATCGTCTGTAGCAGGCAAACATGATGTCTATCATGTCTGTGTGTGTGTGTGTGTGCCAAGAGGTAGCAAGGAGCCCACCATCAGTGTACATGGGGGTCCTTAGTTCGAAACATTGTCCAGATATAAACATTGTTGCTGTGCTGTAACGCTCTTCAGCAAAGAATTTATGACTTAATTTTCCCCATAAAGGAATCCATCCATCTTGTGTCAGATGTTGATCAGATGTTACCATGATACTCACTAATAAACCACTTGAATCTGCTTTCCCTAATCAAATCCCAAGATGATTTAACAATCAATAGGATTATTCTCCCTAAAATCAAACCTGTGCTCTGAGGTGAACCACCAAGCGAATGGCCTTTGCCATAATCATCATCGGCCCACTAATACTCTACAACAGTCTCCCTACATCGGAGCTGGGTCTCTAGCTGCTGTTGGGGTATTGATCGGTCCGACAGAGACTAATTCTTTGATACACAGGCGTAGAGTTAGAGGTCAGCCCTGTGGTCTGAGCTCTCACATCTCACTGGGACCAATTTAAAGGCTTGAATAGCTGAGGGTGCTAACAGCACGGCTCCCTGTACTCATGCAAACCTGTAAAGCTGTATCTGCTGCGTTTCAGTGTGTGTTAGGGCATATATATGTGTATATATGAGTGTGTGTGTGTATATATGTGTGGGAAGAGGTTTTATATGCATGTGGGTTCATGCATGTGTATCCTGTGCTCCAAAGAGCTCGAGCAAGCAACACTGAGATGCTTTGACTTGCATCTGTGAGAGATTCCATGCAGCTCAAACACTTATTATGTATAAATGGGTAGTTGAATAACACCTATGAAGCCTGTGTGAATGAGCATATTCCAGACACATGCACTTACCCAGAAAATGGCTCCGCTGTGGGATAAGGCCTCATGTATTATGAAGACCATCAGCGACTGTCTGTGGTTTGAACTCAGGTGGAGGTGAACTGGATGTATGAAGTTGACTTTTAAGGGCTAATGCCCTCTAGGAATTGAAAGCACAAATCATAAGAAATAAAACACAAAAATAACTTGGAGCCAGGTGTTTTGATTCATTTTTTAATATTTTTTTTAAAATCTAGGATAACTCAGTTGAGATCCAGAATCTCTGTGGCTGCTGGATGCTGTTTGTTATTAAGTCATTTTATGTAAATTAAGGATTTATATGCAACATTGAACATATGAACACATTGTTCAGGTTGTTCAGGTTCTGCTACACATTAGGCTAGAAATGTTTCCTGTTTTCAGTTTCACTATCAAGTGTTTTCTTTCTTGGAGACTTTGCTTGCAAATGGAATAACACTAAAGCATGTGAGACACTCCAGAAACAGTCTGAACACCTTATTTTGGTTTCTGACATTTAATAGAGGCCTGATTGAGAACATCAAAATAATCTGGCTACCTCCTCTTCCAGATTGACTGTTAAATGACCTTATGATAAAAGCATATGTGAATCCACTAAGTTGGCTCCAGCAGTCTCATGCTCCAACATATCTGTGCCAGACTGAGCCACTCTAACGGCTCCTATTTCCTTCACACTTACTGCAATTAAAACATGACTTGTGATTAAAGGACAGCAGTCTGCTTGGTGATATGTACTCTATGTGTGTGTGTATGTGTGTTTAATAGAGAAAGAGGGAAACAGACAATGTGTGAGTGTGAGTTGAGCAATGTTGGCAAGTGTTTCTGTAGCATGTCTTTATTATCTTGGCCTGTTATCTTTATTTTACTGTGCATTTGTATGTGTGTATGTGTGACTTTGTGTGTATGTGTCTTTATTAGCTTGGCTTATTGGACATCTGTGCCAAGAGTTCTCAGTTCACACACTGGGTTAATTGACCTCTGGAGACGTTTCTCTCCTCAGTGATAATGAATGTCTGGATTATATGATTATTCTGCATTTGCTTTAGATGTGAGATTTGTAAGGGCTTTGAGTTCTGAGGTGGCTCATTATTTTTTAAATGAGATATTTGAACGTACCAGTTCTCCCATTTTAAATGTTTCTTTGATGCCTGAGTCAGACACATATTACAAATGTGAAACACGACATGAAATTTAGATTTGAAGTGTGGTCATAGAGATGAAAGGTTTACTTTTAAGGGTGATTTTTGCGACACAAAATATTGAATGAATTATTAGTATGGCAGCAATGACACTTTTAAAATGACCAAACTATATCAAATTAAAACTAAAAATTAAAGTAAAGATGCCATAGTTGGCAGAAATAGATACTCAATAATCTTCAGGTAATAATTTCCCCCCAGAATGGATATGCAGTGTTTTGGAACAGAAGGCTTCATTTGTTTTATTCACGTGTAAATACATTTTTCATAAGCAATATTAAAAGGTCTGATCATCAATGATTAATAGTCTTTGTGCTGTAATGTAGGTTAGGGCCCAAGAGGCTAGTGAGCTGGAACGTAAAACAAACAAATCATTCTCCATAAAGGAAAACATCTTTTAACACCCTCTTCACTGCAGCCTGCGTTGTAATGACCTGTATTCCCAATAACAAAGACAGCTGATGATGAAAAATGATCACTGTGATGAAGTCATGCAGGGTTTTTGTTACTTTTGTCTGAGGTGCTCTCAAGGACAGTGTGTGTTTTTTAATCCTAAATGCGCATACACACCAGTGAACACACAGGCTCACTCAGAGGCATTTGCACCTACACAATCAAAGAAAAAAACAAAACAAAAACTAATGATGCCTTTTCTGAAACAAACAACTTGATTAAGACTCAGGAGGGGAGAGAATCAGGTGTGAACACCGTGGGTCATGAAATCATGTGTGAACGTATGCCAAGGATGTGTTTTTAAAGATGCAGTTTGCATGGTTTTAAGTAGCGCTCCACCTCCTCCGGGAGAATGTTTGGGCATGTTATCGCCAACATCGCTGCTCACTACCTGGTGATCATCTTCTGGCTGAGCACACTAGCATGAGAGCTGAGCGTAGGTAGGTTTGCCTCTGGGAGTCACATCCCTATTTTCCTTGAAGCTGCATTTCTTCACCATCCACTGAGCAGTTCTCGTACTTGAGTTATTGTTCTTTTCACCAAGATCTGAGTGAGGCACCAGACAAACAAAATAAACTTCTGACTGTATACAAATGATTTTAATAATAATTGGATATAATGCTTTAGATAACTACGAGCAAATCTTTACCTCTACACCATTGCAGGGCACAGACTTTCATTCACTGAGGCAATTTAGAGATATTTCTTTCTTAACAGCACATATTCATATATTTAGCAATAAAATCCTCAAACCCTTGTTTTCACTGCTCAAATAGTGTATCCTCAGGAATGCAGGCAAAATTAAAGGTGCCCCACAGTGATTTGTTCTATTGGCATGAGTGTGCGCTTAGAAGAAAAATAAAGAGCGGGGTGAATCCACATTATTATGCTATGGAGAAAAAGCAAGAGCTGGGAGTTACTATTAAAGAATGAAAATTATGAATAGAATGATATGTTTTAAGATCAGACACAACGCAGAATTTGTGCATATACATTAATGACTTTTCAGTCTCTACCAGATGCATGTGGGAGAATTATAGTAATTTTGTATTATTTTTTGAAGAGGAACGGTGTGTGGGACATTTACTGCAGCACGTCTTTCTTACTTCCAGGAGTGATGTGCTTAAAGGTACTATGTGCAAGTTTTGCTATCGCTACATGACCAACATTAGCATTAACAGCCATTTACTTACCAGTCTAAACATTGCAAGACCAGCATCAAGGGGTACTTGACATGTATGTACAGTGGATCTTCAGAGCTGCCTGGGTTACAAGAGTGCCCCAAACACCAATAAACAAAATCAATGAGCTGGCAGATGCTAAAATATGCCAAATATAAGGGGAACTGTAGAGTCAGATGATAAGTTTGCCGCCACCAACAACCCCTTTTATTTTATCCATTGTTAATTGAAAATTTGATTATAGCAGCTTTAAACAGCCAGGTACATCCACTGTTAAAGTTACTTTTTGTACGGTCTTGAATTAGGTTCCATCTCCTTTGAGGGGATTGATTTCCTCTGAGCATTTATTCTCCTGACTTAGTTTCTCACTTTCCAGCGTTAAGATTTATACATCTTTCCATTTATTCCCACGGTTGCCTCTCAGAGTCCGAAGGAAGCTGCCAAGGAACTGCAAACAAGCAATTACTAACATGGGTAAACACAGAGGCAGATGTTTGAACCAAGAACAAAGAGACATAGATTAACACCAACAGTGATGTCAGACAGAGAGAAAAAGGCCAAGACAGTGCACGAGAGAGAATTATAGAGAGATTTGTGATACGTGCCCGTCAATGGGCTTTTACCATTTTTTGCTAGTGGTGAGAGAGGGGGGCTACAGCTGGGGGTGGCTTGGTCTCCATGGAAACTGACATTCCCTTGAAGGTACTTGGCAGCCACTGCCAATTGTTGAGCTCGGGTAATGGTTTGAAATTCTCCGTAAAGTGCCTCAGAGGTTGAGATTAAATTCAACCTGCTCAGGGTCGACTCACGCAGTGACTAATTACACCGTTTTAGAGAGATGGAAATAAAGAGCTTAATGGCATTCAGACAGGGAAACGTCACATATCAAATGTTTAGTTTTGCATTTTTGTTCTCGGCTACCAGTATCTCGATCAAATTCTACTTTTCATTCATTAAAAAGACACTTCTTGCATTGATAATCACTGATCGCTCTTATATTCCTCGCAGAAGAGGCGGATCCAACCATTATTACAGTATTCACGTTGATTCAGTCCTGCACTGCTGTTCCATCCGGGCTATTGTGCATTTGTGTTATTTCTATTCAGAGGCAGCAGCATTTTCTTTATGTCAGACATATTAACTGTTAGAATAACAGCATGTGCAGCACTTGTTTTTCTCTGTTAGTTCAGCACCCCCTCCCTCTTTCCCATGAGCCTTTGCTCCAGCTGGCAGACCTATCTGAATGAAAGTGGTCAGGCACTGCTGCCTAACAACTGATGAAATGATTGCTCTGTGTGTCTCCAAGTGCAGAAGACTTTAGCCATATGTGGCAGGTAGTCTGAAAACCCTGCTGCTGATGGGCCTGTGAGCGTCAGCAGCTGAAAAGGATCAGCCAGGCAAAGTGTCAGCCTCACACCTCTGCCCTCGCCGCCAGCTCATGCAGAAATTATGGCAGAATATTACTGTGTGCTTGTTTTTGCCACTCAGAGCATCATTGAGAACCTGTAGTTGACTTGGAATCAAATTTGTAAAGGTGGCTTTACCTAACCAAGGAGAAGGCATTTTTTTCACACATGAAGGGATTGTAATAGGATTCTCCACTGAGCAAGTGCATGACTATGTTTCCAAGATTATAAGCACCCAGCTTTCAAACAAAATGTTATTTGGATTGGTAATACGGAACAATAATACTGAGGCATTACATGTGCCAAATAGGTATCATGAGGACAAATACACCGGAGGTTATGTATGATTTACAGTGTTTGTCAGGCTATGGGATTTCTGTGAGATTCTGAGATTTGCTCTTGTGATATGAATGTCTTTGGTATGCATTTATGTGGATTCATAAACCCAGACATGAATTTGCAGATGAACAACATAGGCATAGTCATAGTTCTTGTTCAGTATGTGTCAGTTGCAGATTGTGAAGCTTATTTGTATGCCACAGCAGCTCCTGTTGTTTCCAGGGCTCCTGTAGCCTGGGTGGTCAGCCTGGGAGTATCAAAGGTTTTCAGCATAGGACACATTGTAACTGCCAGCGTCTCCCCTTTTCACCATACTGTGAATAGAACTACAGTGCAGGACAATGAAGCAGTGTTTTGCCTGAAAAGAAAAGAGACTGACTATTTGAAATGGAAAAGTATATCAGAAACTAGTTTATTTCCTGCTCCTACAGCTCAGCAGATCTGACAAAAGTAAATCCAGAGTCTTGAGAAAGCACTGTAATCTAGGAAAGTAAAGAGATAGAAGTTCACAACCAAATGTATTTTTTCTCCCAGGAGAAGCCATGTCAAGTGGTTCCATGCAGGCAAAAAGCTTTTATCACTGATGGTAACATTTCAAAGCACTTTCAGTGAAGGTAAAGATTCTCAAACACTCACTGCAGCTTAGCAAAATGTCACTGATCAATCCGCAGCCCGTGCTGGACCATCCCACTGAGCAGATCCTGTTATCAGACAGCAGATGTAGCGGGCATCTGTTAGCACATGTACAGACCAACCAGACGACAGGTCTTTCATCCAGCAGACATGAGCTGGTTTGTTTCAGTGCATTGGCTTCACATTGGAAACCAGTAATTGAGGGCAGAGTGGTTTAGGGAATTGGGGAGAAAATGTTGTTTTGGGGAATTTACTGCTGGCAGCGTTGGTGGGCTCAGTTTGGCACTGGGAGGCGTATAAAACATTCATTTAAATTCCCAGTGAATCCATTATTTATTATATATCAAAATTGAAGATGCAAACATATCTACAAAGTATTTTCTTTAATGTCCTGCGTGGCCACTGAACATTACCAAACCTCCTAGCACAAAGGGAAAATAACATTAATCATATTTTGCACCGTAACAATGTATCTAATGTGCCATCACAGTTAAAGCTGTAACAGACTTTATAGTGTTTTAACAGTGAAATGTAAGAAGCATTATATGCTGCTGGTGCATTCAGCTGAGAGCAGAAGTGGAATAGGTTGATTGCTGCTAAATGTGATGACGATGTCAGTAAAGAATAATATTGGCGCACCGTCAGATGCAAGTCAATGGAATCACATCCAGCTGCCATCTGATTTTATTGTTCCTGGCAGAGAAGGAGAAAAAGTTAGTTTGGGTGCACGTGTTATTGGAAAGCAGCTGATGATGACGGAAAGATGCCTGATCTTTTTGGATAAATGCTCACAAGACAAGGTGATGATGCAAAATTTTGGTATTGGTTTGCAATCTGAGCACTGTTGGATATAATCCTGTGTGCAGGCTTGTCAGGGAAGGTTTTTTAAGTGTGTGTTGCAGACATACACACGTGACATGTATTTAGCACATGTGGATGTTGACTTTTTTTAGTGGATATGCATCCATGCACAATAATTACTTCATGCTCACTGCCAGGGAAGGATTTAATTAACTGTCCCCTGTCAGGGTAGATAATTAGTCAGTAAGACACATGCACATACACATAAACACACTCTTTCTCTCACTCTCTTTTATACACAAACAGAATAAGTTAATATGTTTACCATCCAAACACCAGTGTTGAGGGTAGAATGTTCTAACAATTACTTGCTGTTAAAAAGTACAGTGTCTTGAGTGACACAGCTCAATAGGCAATTACAGAGGAGTATTGAGAAAAGCTGCAGACAGGAACTGAGCATGGTATGGATTCTGTCTGCCTACAGAGAGATGCTAATGTTGATTTTTGTTTAAACTGCTTCAACAGTGTGGTAGCACATTGTATGATCTGCACAGCCTGACTCACTCAGAATACAACAGTAATTATGTTTTCTTTCTTTTTATTTTACAGGTTCAAGGTTTGATCTACACACGGGAAAAGGTAAGAAAAAAGTCTTTAGCTTACTCCCAAATATCTTAGGTCTTTCTTTGCTTTCATTTTTCCTGCATGCAGGGCTGATTAGCAGGCATTAAACTGTATCTGTAGTTGTGTATGTTCAGGCTGGGTGTATGGATGGATATAGTGGCATTAATGAACTAGTTGTTGTTTTTACTGCACACTCACACCCATAGTGCAGACAGCTGTTGTCCTAGTCACAGTGAACATAAAATGTGGATTCAGAGAGTCTTAAGGTATCAGTCATAATCACACACAATCACACAGAGCACATACTAAAATACTTCAGCACACATACACCTGCTGCTACTGCAAAAAAAGGATGCAACTAGTTTTTGTGTTTACGTCTCATATTGTTTCTCCACACGAATGCCATCTGTGAGATGCTAATGGTTGTTTTGCTAAATTTTTAGTTGAATTGCTTTAAGTGTCTTAAAAGGTCCCATGCTGTGTGTTTAGCTATGCATGTTCTGTATGTGTAAGCATTTGACTCGACAGGATGTGTCTCCCAGCTGATTTTATTAAACGTACAAACACAAAAGTACATCAGCACTTTGTCTATCGAGCTGTTGTTTAGGATGATGATTATAGCTGTTTTTTTCTGTGGTTATGCCATCTAGGCAGCATTTTATCATCATGGTGATGGTGGACCTACATCTCTTTTTGGTCTATTTCTGGCAGATGGAGTCTGTAATGGTTTATGTCTGCGGCCTTCCCTCTGTAGATCCCAGAGTATTTTAGTCCAGAATAATCCCCACCATCTGCTGTCTCCTCTACTACGTTGTAGTGCTCAGTATCTTTCCCTCTATCTGTCACTCTAGTTTATTTCCTACTGCATTTTCCTCTTGTTGTTTACTTTCATTTTTCGGCAGTCCCTCCCAGCTGGAATTTTTACTGTGATGCCCCCCTTCAGTCGCTCAGTCTCCATCACATTTCATATCTTTACTCCACTAAATCTCTCTTTTTCATGTATCTCAGCTTTCTTCCACTTACCTCCCACCCTCTTTTCCATGATCTCTTCAGCATGACTTCCTCATACTTCCTTGTAATATCTACTTTTCATCTTGTCTTAAATCTCTGGGTGTCTCTACACACTCTAGTCGTCAGTGTTTCCCTCTTTATCCTTCTCTCTGTCCACACCACGACCACTCTCCGCAGGCTGTCAAATCCTAATCTGGACTTCATGAGCACACACTGCACCCCCTGGTTTCCAATTTAAAATCCTTAAAAATCCACTGCATTAGGAATATATGTAGATACATTTAATACGTGAATAATTCTGGAGAATCTACCCCTCAGGTTGCACAAGCTATTTGTAAGTCCATCCCCAAGGTTGTGTGTAAATGCTTCCTAATGTCTTAGTAACTACTAGCTAGTGATTGAGTTGAGTTGCACCATTCAAAATGTCTTTGCCAGTGATGTGTAAATTCATTGTTGGGAAACATCCATAGCATTGTCCAATCAGAATCAATCAACTGTGTAAACACTCACTGCTGCATCATGAAACGTAATTAAATATCTTCCCAGTATACGCCATTGTTGAGCAACAGTTCAATCAACTATTTAGTAGCAATGGTGGTTGATTATCATTGTGTTGATGTGGTTCATATCGTTTATGAAAAATATGACTCAATATCCGTTCTGTGGCAACTAATTTTATTCTGCGAATATCCGTGTGTGATGCTGATGCTCTAAGTAGAGCTGGCTCTTGTCAAATTAATAAAACTGAAAACATGACAACATTTCATAGTGCAGAGACACATGCATTTGTGACATTGATCATCTCCTCGGAAATTCAGTGTGTGATATTGAAGGGCGAGTGCAGGTTTGATATATAGATTCAAGGTCTTCTTGTCTGGTGCAACAGTATCAGTGTAAAATCCCAGAACAGGTTTGATAACAGAAACTTAGTGACATGGTTGTCCGTATGCTGCTTATCTCTAGGCAACACACAGCTGGATGCTGTGACTGAATGGATTATTGTGGGTGTATTGTTGACGAGAGAGGTCAGACAGAAGCGACAGGTGATAAAACGTTGGTGACTCCTGTGTCAAGTGGGTATTTGATAAATAGGATCGCCAAGCAGATTACTGATGTGCGGGATCATCATATTTTGGCTCGACTGCTAAGCGTCACCTTCCTCCATACATGTGAGCTCACACCCCCCGCCACCCACAGCTCCACGACAGATCTATCAAGTCATCGGCCTAAGTCCATTCATAATGAGGTCATAACCTCATCCTCCCCTCCTCTCTCCCCAATTTCCCCTCTTCCTTCCTCTCATTTCTAGCCGGACATGGGTCCCTAGGATATTTTCCTCATCTGAACATGACCGAACAGAGACGGATGAACAAGAAGTTAAGCAGCGGCTTGGGTGTTCCCAACCCTATTGATCTTATGAAGCTGGATTCTCCTAAGTGGCAGCTAGCGAGGCCAGCCTCTTATCCTATAGAAATGACAAAATTCTTGGTTCTTGCCATTTCACAGTCCTATGAGAGACCAGACAGGTCATGTAAGCAGATGAAGATAAAACAAACACACACATTAAATTAACACCTCCATCTTGAGGCCCTAACACCTTCTGGTTGTCCTCAAAATTTTCTGGTCAAAACAATGAATGCCGATGGTAAAGTTAAATATTTGAATTTTATTTTTGTATTTGTTTACGTTCTTTAAAGAACACTATACACATTATTAATATTGTGTCGTCTGTGGCGCATGTGTGTGTGTATGATGGTAATTGATTTATGGCTGGGCCATTTATGCTAAAATTGTATTCCTCTCTGCTTTCACTGTAAATTGCTTTTGGATTGCCGATAATAGCTTCTCTTGCCATTTCCTGGGGTATGCTAAATCTGCCGTGATGTCATTCTTCCTGTGACTCTCATCGCTTTTCACGCAATGTGTTCTTGGATTACTGTGTTGAACCTTGGCCCGTAACTTACTTTAGGAATGTCAGTAATAGATACCAGGCATGCAGTCTGTGACTATTCAAAATGCTCCTAATTGAAATACTGAAAAGACGAAAGCTCTGTAATGTTAGAGATGTAGTCCACAGTTGACGCATAATAGAGAGGATCTTGGTGCTGAAGGAGTTCTTCACCACCCCTGTGACGGGTTCACATAGTATGATCTGAGGACAATGGAAGGGATAGAGGAAGTTCGGGCGAGGGAGCAGCAAGCTGGGAGAAGCAATGTAAAGGCAAGGGAATGAAGAGATGGCTCCACGGACAAAAAAGGTGTTAAAAAAAAAAAGAGACGTCAAAGGGCTGAAAGACCTACTGCAAAATGCTTGTTGTTAGAAATGACTTTTGAAACGACAAGCAAGTGACTGAGGTAGCAGGGTGAACTGCAAGTAGAAGTTGATGCAGGATGCTAGTGTTGGGGAGGTACAGAGTAAATACCATGCTACGAATAAATTCAGGTAATTTGTGAAAGTTAAACCTGCAAAACAATTGGTAAATCTGCTGAAGTCAGTAAAGAAAAATAAATTGGAGCTGCAATATCTGAAAGAGCAACACTCTCTTATACCAGACTAAATGAAGTTGTCATTTGCTTTGAGCGACCAAAACATCTAAATCTGCAGCTCTCTAAGATTATGTATCTGGATAACAATAACGACTTCTGCTTTTTGGTACTAAAGGCGCCAGTATACTACATACATCCAGGCGGGGGCCGAATAGGTTTAGTAAAAGCCGGTAAACCCAAGTGCAACATGATGGGTCTTTCAGGCCATCTGAAAGTGTGCTCTATTATCCAACATTTAAACAATATAAGCTCATCTCTCTCTCTCTGATGGCCTCGCTTTTCACTACTCTTGAGGTGGCTGTTGGATAGATATAAACGCACAGGCAAACTCTCGTCTTTCAGCCCGCAACCCAACCTTTAGAGGACAGACATTCACAAGTAACATCAGTCTCTTGTCAGGAAGATATGGTCTGTCATTTTCTGCACTGGAGGAATCTGGTCAGGACATGAAGTCAAAGCTGAGCTTCAAGATGTGAACAGCTTTACCTCGTGAAATGAGCAAAAGTGTTGCAGCCTGAAATGTGCAACAATCAACAGGCTATCATGTTTTAGCACTAAGGTTTAATTTTTCTCTCTCTCTGAATTGAAACTCAAAGGTGTGTGATCATTTAAAAGGCCTGAGCATGCTTAGCAGAAGGTGACAACTGACAGACCCCCTTCATCTTCAGTAATGCATGCTAACAGGTGAAGCTTCCTTACTCTCGATACATGTACTCTATGCTGGTATTGGAATAGGTATTTTTGGTTTGTCTGTAATGTGTATTTTTCATGTTACTGCTCTGTTGATAGAACAAACAATTTCACAAGTACAGATGCTGTGGTAATAGTTTGGTGCTGACTACGTTGTTTCCAGCACCTCAGACGGGCTGCCTGGAATAGAATAATGCACACCTTGTTTCTGACATGGTGTATCTCAAATCAATAATACAGTGACTACAGGGTTAACATCTGGTAACTTTTAAGGTTCTGATAGCTCGGTAGAGTGATAAAATGTGCAATGACTCTGTGGACCATGTCACGCGCGCTCCATCGCTCTCACTTTACCTAGCTCCTTTTCTGACCCTCAACTAGCTACGAACATACTGTTGCCTTACAAAGTTCTGGCTTCTCTGTTGCTGAGCCAGACAAGTCCAGGGCTGTCAGTATGGTGGAATGACACAGGGCACACTAGCACATTTCTATACCTTCTTACAGGATAATAGAGACAGTGTGACATAAAGTTTTTAGCGTAAAACATATAAATAACTCCGCTTGCCTCATTGTAAGTTCATTTGTATTCTATATAGAATCTGTTTGCTTAATCCTATTAAGTTGAAGTCAAACAAAGCACCGCCCGATTAACAGGCTTTCCTTAGTTGTTGAAGGAGCAAGGAATGTGATCAGATGTCAATTTATCCTGTGTGCTCTCTACTGTCCTCAGTTGGCACCACCTGGAGCCTAAGTTATTTACACACACTTGGGTGCCCGACATCTTATTTGACATTTATGTTTTTAGATGGTGCCCATTTCATACAATACAATACAATGCAAACCCAATGGCATCTGGAAGGTGTGCTTTATATTCTGGGCTGGATTCTTGTCTTTCTTTGTCTATTTATCATGGTATGTTGTTTGTGTTTGCTGTGATCTATATGGAATGGTGTGCCTTCTTGCATGAGTCCTCCTCAAAAAAGTTGTGTTCTTGAGGACTTCCTGGTTAAATAAAGGTTAAATAAAAAAAAAATAAAAAATATTTCTACATTGGCCTAAGAAGCTATGATGAGCTTAATGGTTCCCAACATTTGGGTGACATGCTTATTTTGGCACTCTAGCTGAGTTAGATGAGGATATCAATACCACTCCATATGCACTGATCAATATGAGCTGCAGCCGGCAGTTTGGCATTATAACACAAAGGCCAAACATGGGGTGGTGAAATTCTTCTAGCTCACCTTTAAAGATAACTAAATCACGGATGTATTCAGTGTCCCACAAGAATAGACTGACGTCTCTTATGACTGCAGCTTATATAATTTTACCTACTTTTTCTTCCTTTCCTTTTTCCTTTGGGCGAGACTCGTTTACATCTTTGTGCTAAATAAGCTAACGCATTTGCCAAGATATAACTAAATATATGCATCTTTACTACAAAAGCCGGTGTGCGGTTACCTGTCTCATCGACTGATCTCGTTCATAGTCTTGAGAACATTAATAATTCATAAAAATATTGTACCAAAAATGACATCTTGAAAAGGAAGGGTAGCCAATATAAGCCTGGGAGGCCGAGTCCTCAAGCAACTCATGGAGTCTCACAAAGAAGAACATCTATTCTGTAAGCAGTCTGAGTCTAGTCTGATGTGCCAAGAATACCAATGTGTTGGCTCTCTGTGCTCCTCAGCGGGGATGGGACTGCCCTGCTCTCTACATGTGTGTGGGTGTTGAATTTCCTTCGGGAAACTGGAAGAAAAAGAACATTAAAAAGTCCCTCATATTACCTGCATCACCAACGCGATCGTTAATCATCACACCTTCAAGTATCTGAGACCTACAGGACAAACTGTAAGTTTGGTTTCAAGGGTTGCAACAATGGTATAGACTCCACCATTATGAGCCACAACAAAGTAACCCAACATCCATGTGTTTGTTTTTAACAGGTCAGTGACGGTGCTACATACTGTCAGTTAAGAAACTTCTTTTAGCCACTTATTGTTCTAATAGCGTTCAGCACATTCTATAAACTACATTACTTTTCACGTTCTTCTGCACATCGAAAGCTGCAGACAGTGAACTTTCACCTCAAACTGATGTAATTTGGATCCTTTTGATTTGATGAGTATGTTTTTAGGATTTTGTTTCTTTTTCACATAGGATATCTTTTGTTTCCTTAAGAGCAAAGGTGTGTGGCGAGGGGCGTGTACAGGTATGGTGAACCCCTGAGGCTCAGGCAGTGGTTACTGTCAGACGGCTAATTTAGAAAATGTTGTGTCAGAGTAATAGGAGCTGAGAGGAAACTCCTGATACATATCACACACACACACACACACACACACACACACACACACACACACACACACACACACACACACCAGAGTGCCTGCCTCTCTTACTGACTTACTCACTACTGACACTACAAACTTGACCTGTTTGCCAGAATGGAATGATTATTCATTATAAGTAAATAAAAGAAAAGATGTGTATGGAAAGAGGAGAGTAGGGACGAGACAACAAGATGGGAGGAAATATTCAGGTTGGATTTAGGAGAGGGTGGGGCTGGGAGGAGTTAAAGACATGTGATTGACAGAGGCAGGGAGCAGAAGGGGAGGGGTGGGGCAGATGCTCTGTCTAGGCTGACTGGGAGACACATCTTTTAAGTTTTTCAACCTTGGCATGGGGTGCAAAGACATGAAAACAGCATCTAGAAACAAAATTGGCAATGTGGACAAGCGGGTTTGAAACTCTGTCATCATTGACATCTGCCTCATTCTAAATAAATATCTTCTGGTAGATTTATGTTGACTGAAATAAGTGCAAGAGTTAATTTATAGATCCAAGGGGTTTCATATACCAAGATGGGTACATTATAATCTGGTTCACAAAGGAAGGCTGTGATGTTTCTCCTTTGCTTTTTAGAGATTTGGTTGCAGGATTACAAGAGTTCTGCTGTTGAAAAGAGCTAGGGGTGTTTCCCAGCCATTCAAAACCGATTATTGCATAATTTCAAATACAAGTGACCAGGAAATCAGCCAGTTTCCCATTGATTGACCTCTCGTAATAAAAAAGGTTTCTTTGTGCAGTACTTGGGGAGCAGCAGCGCCCTTCATCCAGCAGAGAAATGTGATCCCGCGCCAGCATCACCTGGAGTGATGGTTGTAATCACAGGGGCCACCATGAGAATCCAGCTGCGGAACATGCATTGATTTTCTTCTCAGTCTCTTGGTTTGTACAGTTTGAGGACTACGCTCCACGGCAGTGCGTTAGCGGCACTGTAGCTTTCCGCGTAAGGGACCCGTGGAAATATTTTGGCCTATTCATCTTCCTGGGTACCTGGGTGCTGGTGCTGTGAGTTCTTGTCTGCCACCTTCATCTGCTTGCTGACGGCAGTCTAATATATCTAACTCTGTCATATATGTGGCGGGGACTGATATCATGCGTTGCCACGCACACAGCTGCGCCGTTTGTTATAAAGGCTATTTGTTTTGGGATGATTTGGGTCATGGTAGTGCTCATGCATGCTGAAATATTGCCTCTTCACTGCAAGAAGAAAAAGCAATAAATGTTCTACTATCATCTGTTATTCTGGGAAAATTGAAAGTTGTAATGTGGCACTCTGGCGGTGACCACGATGAAATGTAATGTTTCTCAGTCGTTGTTTTCTTGATAATATACTTTTGGACATCTACCATCCACTGCAATTATGATTTACTTCCTCACAGTTTTGAGAAAGAGGTGGCATGTTTAGTGTCATCTTCAAAGGCAGATGAAATATTCTGTTTTGATCAACACGGCCTCCCTCCTTGAATATCACTGAATAACTAAATTTTTTTTTACATCTGCGTTGCATGTCATCTGGGCTCATCTTGGGAAAATTCATTACTCAACAGCATCTTCTTCTTTTTTTTTTTTTTTTTTTTTTTTTTTTTTTTGAAATTGAAGGCCACTGGGTATATTTTATTTCTCTGGTGTTCAAAGAAGACATTTAGATGGAGCTAGCTAGCTAACTGTCTGCAAAATCTGCTGAATGGTTGGGATTGTTCTAATGATCCCTGCTTGCCAGGCTGTAGCCTGTCAAGTTTCTGGTTGGGAAACATGGGGTCTCAGCAAGGCACTCTTTTAGTTAGGACTAGCACAGAGGACCAGGACTAAAGCCTCCCAAACCTCTCGCTAATGTTTCAATTCAACTCTGGGTGTGCAATGTGATGTGTGTGGTATGCATCTTCCTTAATACAACTTGTATTTGTGTCTTTCATGTAATCTGTCTCTTTTCTTTTGCAGAGCAGTCCTCATGTATTTCTTTCATCTTGCCCGTTCATTCTACATATTTCATGCATCTTTTATCACCTCATGTCATTCCTCCTCCATCTGCCTCTCTTTTCTCCCTCCATCTCTTTGCTCATGCTATCCTCCCTCTGCCTCTGCTTTGACCTGGGCACCTGTCAAGGAGCTTCATAAGGCCCCTCAGCATTTTCCCAGGAGTGTTTTCTTGGGTGTGTATTTGTGTGTATGAGAGAGAGTGTGTGTGTGTTTGTGAACAAGGCATATTTGTCTCTAACTGATATCTCTCGTCCAGGGAATCCAACCTGTCAGAGCTGACAGAATGTTCAAACAATATCCACCTCAGAAATATCTGACTCCAGGCAGCAGTGGTGTTGCAGGTTGGGAGGAAATGAAATTTTTGCAGTGTAGGATGGGATTCAGCGGAAATCTTTTGAAACTAAAGTGTTAGATGGATAGTTTCCTCCCCTTCTTTTGACTCTCACGCAGCATGGTTAGAGAGGTTGAACTGTTCGGCTTAGTTTGATGGCTGCAACTGGAGTCCTCTAAAACAGCAATCATCAGTCGCTCAGGTGGGCTCCTTCCTCCTGCTAACACACACACACACACACACACACACACACACACACGTACACACTCCCTCTCCTTATTCTCTTCTCTCCAGCCTCCAGGTTCCTCTTGCTTCTGATCTTCTAAACATCAATCCTCATTCACTCAACAAAAAAACGAGGGGCAGGAGATGACAACTTGAGGATGGATTGCCTGCTGTATGAGGCCAGTCTTATGCTGCTTCCTATTCATCTTCCCCAAGACATTTGATACTGGTTTTGCAACTGGCTTGATACAAATAGGCCATCTCCTCCACAGTGCTCTCAAGTTGTGGCTTGAGCCATGTTTTGTAAATGGTGCCCGGGCCTGGGCGGTGAGATGTGGCATGCAAAACAAACAGTCACATTCACAGGCTGGGGGCCATGTTGTGATAGCCTTTCAGTGGTGTTGTTGCATGTCATCGAAATCCTTTGTCTTCCAATTTGAAAATATCTGTATGATCTTTGCTTGGCTCAGTCAATTGTATTGTTTCCTGGCGGAGGGTATAAGTTTGACTGATTGAAAAACAGACACGGCTACCTACTGATAAACCAGTGGTAGCTTTGTGCTCATGTGTTTGTTGCACTTTGTAGCCTCCTTCAACAACAACATACTTATCATAGAGATAGATTACCACAGTCCAGCAACTCCATATTCCCACTCTGTCCATTTGTCTGCTAGATGTTCCTATGAACGTCCATCATTGCCAGATTTAATATTTCTCCTGGCTCTGGTATACAATATTGTAAGTATGGATTAGAACCACAGTAAAACATGGATAATCTCCTCTCTTTGCTTTCTGTCGTTCTCCTCTTTTGTGCTCTTCCTATCCTCTTATCGCGCATGCTGTAGTCAAGATTTTTCTATTCAAGTTTATACCTTATTATCAGAAAGATTGATCATTTAATATTCTAAAACCAAATACGGCTGACCTCTTTTGTTCATTTTCTTCATGTATTTGTAATATATAAAATATTGACGTGTGCTTTACAGAACAAGCTTGTGTAATGTGATTTCTTTATCTTTCTGTAACCATTTAACTGACGTCTAGACCATTTGCCTTGACTGACTTATTCGTGATATTTTTCAAAGCGCAGCTTTTAACAGCATTTATTGTATTTTCGCTAAACTGATTTCACTCAAAAATTTTTTTGATTGTTGTTACCTCACATGAATGTTTGACCTTCTGAATGATGCCTGTGCAGGTCGGAGTCTACTTGCCAGTGCAACTTACATGTGCTGTGGGCACATGCCTCAGTGCACAAACACTAGAAGATGTCATTTTGGGTGCCATCATGGTTGAACTTCTAGGAAAACATCAGACTGTGTGATATGATTCTCAAAACACTGTGTTTTATGCATCTGGAGGGCAAGTAGTTTTAGTGTTCTGGCTTTAACAATGTCAACAGGCTAGACTAAGTCCATATGATATTAATAACACAACTAAGAGTACTGATATAAATTGACCTGCAGTGAAATACAAGTTCAGTAAATTCATTACGTTTGGGTTTGTTTCAAATTATTTCTTTTAATGAGATGGTTGGTTTTGAGGCAGCTGTTTGTGGTGTGATTCCAGTCAGCCTGTGATCATGGTTTTCCACTTGCAGTTCATAACTCAAAATGATACGACATGCAACTAAACTACATTATATATAAAGAGAACACTAATAACAAATATTTTATCAGCACTGATTAAAATACTTATGGCTTCTAAACCTAACTTACCTGTATTCTAGAGACGCATAATTTCCTGTTGAATATGTTTCCCCTATTCTACTAATAAATAAATTTATCATAGTTTCATTCTAGGATTCCAACTTTGTGGCACCATTCTACAACAGCCTAGTATCACCAAACAGTATACTAGATCATATCATATAAATCATCATTTTCCATGGTCATTTGCATATTATCACTACACATTTTCTTACCTTTTGCATGTCCTTTCACATATCTTTCTCTAACCTGACAGAACAATTATAAAAATAATTAGGATAAACCATTAAATGTGCATAGCTTAAGTCACCATAGCCGTAGAATGTCCTTGAGTAGTATACTTTATTTATATGCCATCCCTTCAGGGTGTCTTATTACTAACTTTTGTGTTTATAAAGAAACATTTCTTCATTTTTCATTGTTTGGTTGACTTTGTGTCCGCCATGATAGTATTTGAGAAACTGCCAAGCACTCCCACAGTATTAGTGATCCTCCTACATTACACCTTGTTGGTATAATGACACGAAACTATTTGGTGTTAGATGTAAAAAAAAAAGTTTGCTAGGTTAAAATACGGACAAACCAAATGATGGGTTTACTTCCACTTTGCCGGAGGCCTTAGTAGACTGGCACAAATGCAAGGCCTTTGTTTCCTCTGAATACAAGACATATGAGCTGTCTTCATGATTTGTACACAAGCCTCAGTGCATATTTATTCGTTCAAAAGTATTATATATAGCTCTGTCTTCCTCTCTTACCTCATCTCTGTCTTGCTCATCACCATATCCATCAGCATATTGCTGTATTATTCTTTTTATTGTCCATATAAAGTATCCACTCTCCCTCCCTCACTACATGCTTTAATCTTCACAGGAGAGGGAGAAATGAGAGGGAAAAGAAAGAGAGAGTAGAGTGCAGACGCCCCTTGGGATATAATTTGTGTTATGTATATTTTCAAACAAAGGTAGGCCCTGCTCTGCACAGTCAGCCCGTTACCTTCTGACTCTGAACATGAATAAAAGATTCTACTTCAGTGGATTTTTCCTCCTCTACTCCATGTCTTGCCAATGTAATTTTTACTTTTTTTTTTTAGATGAAACACAAAAGTATGTGCTGGCGAGGGCGGGGAGACAAGTGGAACCATGAGGCTATTTCTTTTCATGCTGAGAGGAAAGGCTCTGTTAGCCTGGCTGACATTCCGCCCAATTTGATTCATTACTGGTGGTGATGCTGTTGTGCTTGCTCGAGAACTGGAGCCAGTTGGAGCTTTGAAATATCCTGATGGAGGATGGTGCGACAGACTATGATAAAATATGAATCAAGCCCAGGTGGTGTGGCTTTATTTCCCCCAACTAGTTGCAATTTGCCTTTACAGAATTTACTGTTTTGCGAGCCAATTTAGCGAGAACAAGTGTGAAACAAATTGCTAGTACAGATAGTCAACCAGAACCAAGCTTGAGGTTCATAAAGTTGAACTCGGCCAGAAGTATAGACGATGCCAGCGTACATTATAAGTTAGTGGAGTTCTAGAAACAAATGTTGGCTCTGCAGTCAGGCTTCATAAGGTTAAAACTGATGTTTTGTTTTTTTTAAATATTTCTGTCAATACTTAACTTCTTTCTAACCTGTTGTATTTAAACCCATTAGTTAAATTAAGCTCAATTATTCTGTACTGAGCTGGTTTTGTGATGCTGCTCAGGCAAGATGGTGTGTTGTTGTTGGGGACTATTTTGAAATTGAAAAATTGGATAAAAGACATTTGATGCACTGGTGTATGAGATGGCAGCAGGTGGTGTATGTGGGATTGACTCAAAATAAACACAGAGTGTGTTGACAGTGCGGCTCGTTTGTTGTTTTACTGGTTTTGGACACCAAGTAGTTCTTCAGTAGTTCTGTGATGCAGAGTAATAGAGATATTTACAAGCTTTGGCTAAACAGGCGATACCTTTCATATTAATTTATTTAATACTTCTTTCCTGGAATCAACACAAAAAAACAATGATAAATGTCTTCTTGGAATCTCCATGAAGAGATTTCGATTTTTGTACCAGACAATATGTTCACAGGGGAATATGAAACACAACAACAATATGTGGCTGTGATATCACCGACTTATATGAATGGACTCAGATGGAGAGCAAAAGCACAGGCTGTGTGTGTGACTTGCTGTTGTATGACTCATTACAGTATGCATACAGTAGGAACTGGTCCTTCGTTAGTTTTGGACACCTGGTGCTCCTTCCATACTGCTGTGGTTCAAACACATAAGGTAATAAATAAAGTCCAAACCAATAATCACCAGAAATCTAATTTTAGACCCATGTTTATTAATAAAATTAGTAGATTTATCTCCTTTTTGGACTATATTGTGTGGTCAGACGGGTTTTATTTTTATTTTTTGGTGTGACAGAAAATTTGCAGATCTTTCCTGTCACTATTGTCTCAGGAGACACCCTTCACTGTTTTATACGCTGTGGCAACTCAGTTATTCAGTAGACTGCAGGGCGGCTCTGGCTTCGAAATCTTACGAGTTCCCATCATTATTGATTACGGCTTTGTGTCTCAATAGATATGGTGAATTATGTTGGCATGCTAAACAGGAACCTATACAAGCTCTTCCATCATCAGAAAAAATATACATTTAAATGAGTATATCCTTACATAATCCAGGCAGGTAAGGCAGTTTTTTGCTCTTTTTAGTCTCTTTGTCTTTGATCCTTTCGGCAAATTTTGTCAGGAGAACAATAAAGAATGGGGTTTTATTCGACCAACATTTCACCATCAACATCAACCGACTTCTTTTTTACATCACTTTCATGATAAACAACATGTGGTTTCTACACGGTTGGCTGCGGTGTCAACCTGACAGAGCTTCTCTATCCTGGGCATTAAAGTGTATTTGAGTTTGGTCTGCTCATGATTCTTTTCCCACTTGAAAACATGTATGAACTACGCATTTAAAAGCTTATAATACCACTGCCTGATTTTTTTTGTGGGGTTTTTGTATTAAGATTCTTGGGGGATCTCTGTTTTCTATGGTATTCAGGAGAGTAGGCCGCCTACCTTCTTCATGCATCTTCACATTCTTATACACAGGGGTGGGTGGAAAACAAGATCATTGAGAGACCAGCTGCTGAAAGCACTCAGATGGCTCTTGAAACCTACTGTATGCAGGAGGAAGATCATTTTGATTGGCATGCAGAGACTACACTCATTCATCATTGCTACGCTTTCATACACCGACACAAGTGATTTTAAACCTAGCCATCCACCAACTTCATCCCCCAGACTACAACATATTCTCGTCATCATCCAGCCACAGGCCTGGGCGCAGGCAGGTGACACTCCGCACGTACCACCAACACTGCTGGAGGTGGGAAGCAGAAAAGAGGGATGGAAAGAAAGAGGGAGGAAAGGGCAATAGGTTGAGAACACGGAGGCAAGAGGGAGACGGAGAGAGAGTGTGATCTATCTACTCAGCTGTCACAGTGGGAGGGAAATCTTTGATGTAAACTCTATTACTGTTTGGCGTGTAGAGACACAGCTCAGACTTGAGTGAAACCCAGGGTGGTTCGCGGCACCTCAGAAAGAGTCAAACCTGGCTGGAAATACAAACGCACACAGATCATACCTCAGAAACATGCAGTTGCTAGGCTGCATACATAAGAGTATGAGTGAGAACTGGTGTAACGATATAAAATATGTGTCCTTTATCCGCTAGGGATGTGATTTCTACGGTCTGTCTGGTCCTTGAAGAAATTGTTTGGTTTGTAGGAAATTTTTCTACCTACCCAAACTAACAAATATGTTTATGTAACAATGTGCAGTTTGACTTAATGTTAAACAGAGAAAAGCCTATCTATCTTAGCTCACTTAACGGACGTATATGATAGTAAGTAGCAGCATATAGACTGTGAAACATCTCCAGGGAAGGATGGATGGTTTAAATGATTGCAAATTTAATGTAGATTTTTATAAAGTAGCATAATTAATGGAGTAGCAATTAAAAATGAAATGTTTATATTATATAATGTTAATATAATATTATATTACATTGTGTATTTAAAACACTGGGTGTTAATGGAGTTGGACTGACCCTTAAACATCTTTATTTGAAGCAACAGACATTTTGGGAAATAGGCTTGTTCACTCTCTGGCCAAGAGTTAGTTGAGAATACTGATGCTTCTCTAATTTCTGTATGCCAGTGATGAAACTTGAACCAGCAGGTGGTTAGCTTAGCATATCATACAGGCTGGAAGCAGGGGAAACAAATTACCCTGGTTCGGTCTAAAACCAAAAATGTGAATATAAAAAAAGAGAAGAATGACCAATTGTCATTTTTAAAGTGGTTATGTGCTACACGTGCGAGTAGATCTGTTTCCCCCTGCTTCCAGTCTACACTAAGCTAACTACCTGCTGGCTTGCTTCATATTCAGTGTACAGATTTGACAATGGTATCAATTTTCTCATGTCATCCTTGTCTCTCCTATTTTACATTCAGCATAACATCAAACTGTTCTTACATCTTTTAAATAAACCAAAAGCAGCTTTACTTATTTATCTTGAGAAAAAGCAACTTTTTATCCTCTTGCAAAAAAAAAGGAGTTTTTGGATTGGGAACGTGAGGAAATGCTTTGTTCACAGGAATTTTCTTGGCTCAACTAAGTGTTAGCAAAGCTCAGGAACTCCTCTACCATATATGGTACTGTGATTTGGGTGGCAGGGAGAAAAGGATCAGCGTAGGTGGTGTGTCTGTGCATAATCAACTGTACCTGTGTTTGTCCAGTATCATAAGCACAGGCATTGATTGTGAGCCACTAGAACATGAAGAGCGTACTGTATGTGCTGCTGTGTATTGGTGTCTGTGCAGCACTAAAAAGCAGGTCTTCTGTCTTCTATTAGAAAACCCATGTTGGTTTATAATGTAGAGTTTCACAAGGGACATCTTGTTTTGAACTGCAAGACAGTCACTTGTGAGGAACAGCTTTTTTATTTGGCTGTAACAATACCAATGATTTATACTGCCTTCATTAATCAGCTCTCAAATGTAATGAGCTCATCCAAGTGGGAGCAGAAGGTTATGATAGCAGCTTAACAGGGAGTTGGCTCACTTAACCTGGACTGCACTGGGTCTTATTTCATGCAAGGTGGTATAGACAGAAAATCAAATTTCATTTAATTAATCTCCAACTGAAGTTTAATGACCCTTGTGTATTGGAGTAGAGAAACCAATGTTACTCTCGTCACTGCACTTGGCACAGTCAAACTGCACATTACTGCTTGCATCGCACTGTCTCATTCAAACACAGATGAAGCCATTTACAATCTCATATTTATCACTTCTCAGCTGAAATGAAGCAGGGAGAGTGGATGTAATGGTATGAGACTGACCCAGCAGGCTCGGTGGGGAAGGTTCAATACCGCCATCGTTTTATTTCCTAGTTTATGAAAGAAGCAGAGGAGGGTGAAGCCAGCCATTTATCAATCCTCAATGGTAACAATGCTGCCCTTGTGCAGTGTTATGAGAGAGGCACAGCAGGAGTGAGAAAAGACAATATATGCTATTCCTCCACTCCTATCACTTCCTTCATATACAGCAGTAATGGCGTGTGGATGCTGCCTGAGTCTCAATTATGTTGTAATTTCTTTATTGGCTTTCTAGCTGGACTGAAGGAGAGTAGAGAGTCAATATATTTTCTTCTCACTTGTCTTAAAATCATACAAACAACTAATGATTCAGTGGGCCGTTACAGGTTTTGATTACATGTCGCCACAAGTTTTGTGTCATATATTGTATAGCTCAGAGATAAATAACAGTAATAGTTTTATTTTGACATGATAGAAACACAATGTATTACATATATCTGTTATTTCTTGTTCTCATTAAGTAAATATTCATGTAAATATACTGAACTCTGACTGACTTAATTAACTCAGTCAAAGAGCATTAATTTTTTATTTTAACTATGCAGTAGCCCTATAACCTTTGCTGGCCAGTTTTTAAATTTGTACATATTCATGGCTGAAGCCCATGTAATGATTGGCTCCCCAAGGAGGGAATTAAACTACCTCCACTGAGAGAATTCGACCACGACGCTCCTCTGGTTGAGATGCAAATGACTCTATGCTGGTTTTTATATATATATTTCATCAAGGGAGAAAAGAATGAGAGCCACTGCTCCGTCCTCCCCCCTGCAGCATTTCTGTGACACAGACTAACGCAGACACACAGTCGGCATGTGAGCAGTGATTTCCTGATGTCAGCTACAGATGGCCCCTGCCATGCCAGATTAATGGCGATATTGGGAAGGAAAAAAAATCCATGTGGAGTCTGACACAAAATGTTCGAGTTTACACTGAAACCAAACCATGTTGTTCAGGTTTTAAGCTACTTCAGAGTAACTGTACTTGTACTTGAACCAATAGTACAAACACTGCATAAACTGTTTTAGGTTCAGGTTCACGTGACATGCATGCGTGGCTGCAGTATTTTGTGTGTGTTAATGTGCACTCTGGTTTTCCAGTTGGCCCTCTGTGTTGTGATGAAAGGATCTGGAGATAACAAGAGAAAAACAGCTGAGGACAGAGAGGCAGATGGATAGATGGACTGATGGTTGAGAGGAAGAAGAGATGAATGTAGAAACCTTTTTGTTTTAGTTAGTGCCAGCTCAGCATCCGCTCATGCACCAGTTTCTCCTCACACATGGCTTGACAAGGGTAGAGAAATGAAGGCAAAGTCCTCATCTGCCCCCCCACAACAACTGAATCAGTTGCGTTAGTAATATACAATGCTGGTACAGTGCCGTCTGAGGTTAATGTCTGTCGCATCGCAGGCTTTTCGTAGCACGTTCGCTCACTCGCAGAACTGTAGCTAGATACGGAAAGAGAGCTATGCTGCAGTGTCAGTGGGCTATCCAACACACACAGACAGACATAAACACACTCACATTTGTCGGTCTTGCTCCAGGCAGTTCTTCTGCTTGGCTTGCAGTGCTTGTCCTCTTGTTGGCTAAATGGCTCAGGGTAACCGCTCTGATTCGTGCTATAGCAACACTTAACTGTCCCTCCAGTTTGACTGGAATTGTCCATTGTTTATCTGTGAGACCATTTAAATTTGGACTAAGAAAAAGAATTATATTAAAGCCAATTTCTGAAGCTGTTTGCTTTGCTGATGCAGAAATGTGGCACCTACACTCAAGCATACAAGCATGCACACATCCTGTAGGCACACAGAGGATGATTACTCTTTTATTGACTGAAGCTTTGTAAGTTTGAGTTTGACAGTTTCATCATCACACTCATCCTCCACTTGATCACACCTACTGTACAACACTTTCAGTGTATTCCAGCTCAAACTAATAACCAAGGGTTTTTTCTACAATGTTTAATAAGAGCCCTGATGATAAAGCTTAATAATTTCCTCAGCTGCAGAGTCTGCATCTTGGGGTTACATTAAATATTCTCGGGTTTATATTGAATCCATATATCCTGAGTGCAGGCCCTGTAATACCCAGTGGTAGAATTAGAAGTTTGCACTTTAAGCTGCTAGTTGTCATCACTTTGTATGTGCTTAGTTTTAGTCCCACAGCTAGCAGATGCTGGAGTCTATTTGTAGCCCATCTCTTGCTGGTCTCCCAACACAACAGAGATGCTGTGTGAATTCTGTTTTCAACTAGTCTTCAGTGGAAGGTGTATTTGTGGGGTTTAACACCATGCATTACACCAACAGAAAGCCAAGGTGTAGTGTAAATTGTTATAAAGCACCAACTTCAAAGGGCAGGCCTTACATGTTAGATAAACAATGAAGTAAAGTAGGTTGAGAGAATTATTTCAGCTTGTTCACGGATATTGCTGTTGTTATTTGGGTTTTTTGACTGAAGCCTGGAGGAAGAGGAGTTGACTCTGAGCTGCTTGTCTTGAGTAATTGGTTAACTAATCAGGCATGCCAGTAATAGAATTTTAAATGTGGAAGAGGTCGTTTTCAGAATATTTTGGATCTGTTTTGCATAATTACACTCTGACAATAACACTGGGAGAAAAAAAGGGGGCTTAAATTTGTTGCTGGAAATTGAATGAAGAGTTTAGACCAAATGCTGTGCAATGGTGGATTTTTGATATTTTTTTCCAATCCTGTATTTTAATTTTGCAGTCAATTTTATAATCGCTTATGGATATGTATATGTAAAATATTTTACCACTTAGTTAAAGCTGACTTGTGATGAAGTCACACACAGTGAATAACATTAAAGTGTTTTAATGATGTAATTGTTATGATATTTAAACCATCAAAGCACATAAAGCAATGATTTTCTTGGAATATCACAGATTCTTCTTTGGAGGTCAGGGTTTACCCACCTTTTGTTTGGCCACTGCCTCACCTGACATTATATAATATTATGTCATGATAATAATGAGAAGTACAAATCAGTCCCATGTCTGTCCAGCTGACAGAGGCCAGGCTTCCTCTTGGCCACCCTGCAGTCTGACTGCCCTGTGGTGTGACTGTGGTACTCTGCTCTACAGCGTTTTATCCTGTCCTGTTGGATGTTCTGTGGGCAGTGTGGCTTTACAGGTTGTGACCTAACCCAGCTGTTCACTGGCTCTGCTGTGTGTGTGTGTGTAGACCTGGCTGAGCAGCCTCCTGCTCTGCCTTCTGCCGTGCACAGTGGGATACTGAGCCTGTAGTGGCTCATTCAGCCCATCGATCTGCCCACATCACACCTGACCACCTCTCTGCAGCCACCTCCTGTCTTGACCTACCACCACTGAGTCCTCATCACAGTGATAGAGCATGTATCTACTCTCTCTTCATCCCCTCTCTCTTCCTATTTCCCTTCTGTGTTCACTAGTGTCTGTCGGGCCATAGAGTGTGAAATAAAACCCAGATTAAACTCAGGCAAAACTTTAGGAATTTGTATTTCAAGACAAAGCTCTATAAATGTAACTCTACCGGGGGGGGGGTCATTTCCCAAAGGATGACAACATTTTAAATGTTAAATGCTATCACAAACAGTTGCTCAAAAAATGTGCTGAATATAATAGAACAAGATGGTCTACAATTTTAATACAAAGCACATTACATACATGTATTGTGAGTTAATACCTAGCCCCACTCAACACATTTAGTTTTTTACTGCGATGTTCAATCTTGTGTTGTATTTTTTTTCTGTATTCTGTATTAGATTGTTTCCTTTCTTACATTACAACACTTTTTAAATTGCTAACTGCACTCTTACAAGTGAAATCACTGTGCACACAGTGTCTGAGAACACAACAGTAGCTTCCTTGTTCAGATTAGTTGTACCTATGCAACTGAGAGGAGCTCTTTATGGCTACAGTTACTTGACAGGAATGTAGATGGTTTGGTTGGTTCAGGAAAAAAATGTGACACAAAAGAAAGATGTTTTCCTACGTGAAACTACTCATAGTGAGGAATATTAAAGATTGACACAGGTCATAAATAAACCCTTCATGACATTTAACTAAAAGGGTCCACATCGCACCAGCTTTATCAGGATCTTAGCCCTACTTTGCACGTCTTTGCTAGTCAGTGGCGTCTTCACCAGACATTTTCCAATGGCAGAGTCTTATCACCTATCAGCACCTCACATATGACTTAATGATTTCTTGCAAGACACGTTAAGATGACAGTACTATTTTTGTACGACAACAGCTGTGGCATTTAAATGGTGGAAGAAATTGTGTCCACGGTTATTTTGAGAATTTTACGCACCAGGCCAAGCCATATAAACCAACTTATCTATGTACTGAGTGCGTGCGTATGTGTGTGTGTGTGTGTGTGTGTGTGTGAGAGAGAGAGAGAGAGAGAGATTTGTGAGAAAGAAAAAGAGAAGGTGAGAGAGACTTCTTTGACCCCAGTGAAAGTGAGCAGGGGATCAGGTTGCTGGTGCCGCTAAGTGAGATGGTTATTCCAAGAAACGGTGTACAGTTTCATCTTTGTCATGTTGAAATACTAAGCTCAGGCCTGGTCTGTCTGTCTGTCTTTCAAAGACGCTGTGCTAATTCGGAACCGTCTTCCAGACGCCTCAAAATACTGTTGGATTCATGTGTCGAGAAGTCTCATTCTGCATCTCAGTCTCAACAGAGGTGTGGAGGGACAGTGTGAGTGGGTGTTTGTTGCGTGATTGAGTGATACACAGATATCCCCTACCAGGAAATTGCACTTGTGTCAGCCATTATGTGTCAAGGTGATCTCTGCTCCTAATTTTGGTGCATATTATGATCACTGCAGCTATATGTTATATCTAGCTGCTCTGGTGGTCCAGCTGTAATTAGCCTTTTATAGCATAAGCCATGTCCATTACCTGATATCTGTAAAGATTTACAGCACCACAGGGCCAAAGAATGCATTTCTTATCATTCTCAGCTGATCTCTCCCTTGAATAGAGTTTCCAGCACCATATCATTGCTTTCAGACATCCTGCACAATTTACTAATTGTATCCTTGAGGCTTGTTTCATGAGCTGTATTTTCCATGAAAGCAGTTTTCATAACACTTACTGCAGATAATCAAATACAATTTAAAGACCTCCCATTTTTTTCAGTAAGTAAGTAAACGTGTTTTATAAATGTCCTTTAATGTGCAAAACACCAACACCAGAGGACACATTCCTCGTGAGCATGCCTAACGAGCTGAAGGAACTAACGCGCCAAAATAATTAGTCTTCACCAGTGATCACCACGCTCGTTAATCAGCTTAGAGTGAACCGTGAATGCATAAATAGCTTTCATACTAGTCCTAAATCCACAGAACATTGCAAGTATGTAATTACCAGTCAGATTACACAGAATATACATAGAAGTCTTTAGCCATTACCAACCACACTGTAATTCAAAATCTATTTCCACTGCAATCATGTAGAGCTTATGCCAAAGCGTGAGTGCACTTGGATGCAATTAATCAAAGGGGAATGCTATAAATCAGTGGTAATTAAGCTTCAGACAGTTAAACGAGCAGTCAGGATTACTGACGAGTGATTAGGGCTTAAATGTACAGTGTATGAACGTCTTCTTGGTTAAGCATCTACGCATATATGTAAACAACTAGACTTATAGGTTCAACTCTACTCACAATAGTGAGAGGATAATAGCCTTGATAATTTATTCTTGTGGTGGGCCAAACATATTTTGCCTGTGCTACATGTTCAATGTGATTTATGACTGAAGTTGACTTGCTCATTACTGCTCGGTTCTACCCGGGTTCACACACACAAGATCTGTCTTCCTTTCCCTCTGTTTCTCTCTTGCTCTCAGGCTGTGATAGGTGTGAGTTAACTTATTTGCATGATTTGCTAATGCCTCTTAACTGCTTTTCTCACTGCATATAGATGCGTAGATCAGATGTGGTCTCTCTCCCACATGCGTGTATAAAGTAATTTTGTATAATCGGCATGAGGTTACGTACATTTGTGTTTGTGGACGTATTGCATGTGTGTGTTTGTGTGCTCTGCTGCTGTGTGTTTTAAATAGAGAGTTAGCTGATATTATGCATGTCACGTCACAGCCAATTAAGCCCCTGCTTACTGGAGCCCCTTTAAGTGTGATTTTTCACAGGAGCGAGTGTGAAATCTCAAGGATTGGATGGAAATTACACCAACTCTATATTCAGAGACTGAACCACCCTCCTAACTCCTCTCATCTAGAGCAGCTTCTTCTTAGGTTACCCATGAATGTACTGTAATTCTGGCAATTTTGGATCAGACCTGCAATCTGTGCATGAACACTTACATTCAGGTGAAAGAAAAATGAAAACATTTGTCTGGTTTTCTGTCCTTTGGTCAATTAATGATCAAATGGTGAAAGATTGGAACAACAAAAAAAAAAAAAAAAAAAAAAAAAAAAAAAAATCAGGACCAGTATACAGTATATAAATATACACAGTCTATTTTGGTGTAGTTACCATCCTCATTGAATTATCAAAATAATTAAGAAGAAGAACTGCTGCTCTGTTTGTTGCCACATGTTCCTATCTTTAGTACATAATAGCTTGGACATTGTAGCCCTCACTTCCTACACATTCTTAACAGTATACAGGAACTAAGTGCTTGTCTCTGGACAGACCTCTCATGTCTCCATACTTGGCCTTGAATCTGACCCTGTGTTATCATAGCTAGGTGTTTATGATTCTTCCCTGGGAGCTATCGTGGGATATGTTTGAAGCTGTGCATGATTTAAACCTCCACTGGGTTGAAAACGATCCTTGGATGGGCTTATGGCTGAATCGCAGCCTCTCTGGGATTCATGTGTGAAACTGAGTGTGTGATGGAGAGATAACTGCAAAGTGGAACTGACTGTCAGTTTGTATTTTTAGATGGCAAGTTTGTTAACAGTCTCCCCTCCGTGTCTCTCACTCTCCCCTATCTGGTTACTGTGTTTTGCAGTCGTAATGTCCCAACAGAGATGTTGGATGGCAAATAGATGAATGGACTTAACACTGTTTATTTTACCAGCTTGTATTTTTATCTTAAATGATAAGCCCTGCTCTTTTATTTTTGTAGAACCTCTATTGTCACACTAACTCTAAACAAGAACTGAGAAATTTCCGAGCAGCTTGAATTAGAAACGTGATTTGTCTTTTTATAACAAGGTGAAAATGTACCTGTCATATTTTTCTGCTTTTTAATTGTGGCATATGTGGCAGAAAACAGTGTTGTGAGAGTGTTTTAAATAATTCCAATCGTCTACAAGCTGTACAGAAGAGCCAAGAGCTCTTTTGTGTCTTCACCAGCTCGTCTCTATTTGTGTGTCTCAGTGCTTGTATGAGTGTGTGTCTTTGTGTGCATACCTCTGAGTTTACAAGGCGTAACCTTGTCAAATAGGGCTGCATCATGTGCTGATCATCCCCCCGTCTGTCCCCAGGACAAATATCCCTCTCTCTCCAGCACTTTGTGAGGCCTCTTTGTTTTCAGTATTAATTTGGTTAGGGGATCCGTCTTTGGATGTTTCTGACTTTGTAAGAGTCTGTTGCAGTTTCGAATTCGCTTCCCATTGATGCTATAGCTGCTGTAATGTAAAGCATCAGACAAGTGATTAAATACTTACATTTGCTGTGACGAGTAGGTTACAAGTCAGACATCAGTCACTTTCATGTTTTTTCACGAGATCACTCACATAATAGGAGAGCTTTCTTACTCAGCTTCAAAATTCACAGCTTTTTCTTGCACATTTTTGTTTTTGTTACACAACAGCCAACTGCTTCCCCAGACACACAGGTTGGCATTGGAACAACCTCATTGTGTAGTTGTCTTTTTTGTTGTGGGTTTCATATATTTTTTTAAAAGGTAAGGAATCTATATTTATAACTCATGAGGTCCATGACTTTTTGCCTTTTTTGCATAACAACAACAGAGTATCCTTAATACAACCCATAAAGGGTCCAATTATTTTATAGACCTCATTGCACTCAGACATCCTTTACGTATAAGCAAAGTTAAGGAACACAGAAATACAGTACTATATCTCCTAATGCTTCCCAGCCCCCATTGCCTCCTTTTATCCTTAATGCAGCTTGTTCTTTGTATGAAAAAAATCTGCATCACCCCAAGCAGAATTTCAGAGAATTGGTTGATACTAATTGATATTCTAAACTTGCCCATCCACCCCTGAGGCAACCCCGTCTCTATTAAACGATACAGGATAACCAACAAAACTTGATTTCTTGTCGATCTAAGCAAAAACTTTTGAGCGCACCACCATGAAGAGTGAGGAGTTCCTAGAGGACGAGCTGCCGAGGAGAAAACATTAGATTTTTTCCCCTCTATTTTATTCTATTTTCTATCAGAGACAGGATATTAGGGGGTAATATTCACAACTGCTGTTGCTAGATGATGTCTCCATTCTGTTGTAATATTGTAACTGTATTATATCATGGACCATATTAGACACTGTATGCATGATATGTAAGGGCAGTCTTTTTTGAAAAGCATTGTAGTGACTTTTCTCTCTCATTATGCTAAATATAATTTCCCATGATCCTCATCATATGGAATACATTATGGTACAAGTGATAACTCCTGATATGGTGGTACAACAATACCAGAGGCATATCTGTCACATCTGTATGGAGTGGACTGCTTTTTGAGCCAGTTCTCTTGCTTGACACTTGCATTAAATAGCTACATGTGCCTCCACTCAGCATGCTGATTAACTGGGTGTATGATTAACCAGCTTTGCTCTTGGCCAGAAGGAGCCAGCCTCAGAAACTCTGATTGCCATTGGATAAATATATAACACTCTGCGTGGGGGAATTACTTAGTCTCTTGGCATTGTGGTCCCTCTCTCCCTTCCTCCTCTTCAGCACCTCCATCCCTCCTGTCATCTCCTTGGCCAGGCCCACAACTAACACCATCTTTCTAGGACTATCCCCAAGACAAGATGTGGATACGAATTTCAACCAAGGTCATCCATTCATTTTCCAGCCTGTGACAGTTCTGTGGTACAGATGTGGGTCAGAGCTCTCAGAATGTATCCATACTCCCCCTTTTTTCTCCCTGACCCTCCGCTAAAGGGCTTTAGGAGGAGGAGGGGGTCTAAAGCTATTGTACATATATAGTCACTATTTCTTCTGAGACGTCTCAGTGGAATTTCAGTATAAATTTAGACTCTCCAGCTCCCCAACAACATTAAGTGCTGAGAAGAATCCGCAATGATCTTTCATTGATTCTGCAGCACCATATGGAGGCCCATTAAATTGATCATGGTGGCAGCAACGGGAGCAACAGCACGCTCCACACCAGTAGATTTCCTCTGCGTCACTGTCACCCCTCACAACTCTGTGTTTTACAGGTGAAGGATGCTGATAGTACCTAGACTGATTGGTTTTCTCATTATTTGCTAATCATTTAGCTCCCAGACAGCTAAGTAATCATGACTTCATTAGGTGTAGTCCCCACACGGGACTAATGTGAATAGAAATGAGAGAACAGCGTGGTACAAATGCACTTTGGTACCATTTACACCACTTGCTAAAGCACAAAAACACTGTATGTTCTTCAGCTAGCTTCATATTGTACTGAAGGCTCCCACTGGACAAACTCATGCAGAGTTTTGCGTCTCAGCCAAGATTTCTTTATTCTTCCTCTGTAGAGAGCGGTGACTAATGATAATGTTGGCCCTCAAAACACATACTGTCCTGGTTTTATTCCAATTGTCTCACTTATATTGAATATAGAATACAATAGCCAGTACAGAGTGTGCCTCTGCCAGGCTGTGTCCTCCCTTAACAATGAACCTACTCTTTGTTTAATGACAATATATATTATACTCTGTCATGCTAATAAAACCTATACAGCACCCGCCCACTATCATTCTTCTTTAGTCCCTAATAAAGTAATGTCATCATATTCAGATGAGTCTATGCAAATATTTCCATCAAGGGCCCCATATGACATTTTCTCTATTGTATCCATTCCAAGGTTAGCGATCAAATTAGCTTATAGGGCTGCCAATGCCCTGTGCAATATGTGTCAGAAAAGAAAAATAAATTGTGTCAATTACACATATATTAAAATCTGGATGTGACAAGATACAGTAGATATACATTGCTCTCTCCCCTCAAAAGAAATATCATCCCATGACATTTTCACTGCTGGGGAAAGTGGGGGGATGTGGTGTGATCCATTTGAGAAATCGAAAGTTCTTCAAATATCGTTAAAGATGAACGCATGAATCATTCATAATGTGAGCCTCTCTGAGCATGATGGGTGCCTCATCTCTCCTGCTATCTTCCTCCCTCTCTCTGCAACTAATTCACTCCATTTGCCCCCACATTTTCTCTTCTACACACACACACATACCCACACACACACTAGTGGAAGACCATCTGATTTTCCTCTCTTCTTTTTATTTTCAGTTTATTTTCTGATTTATTTATTGCTGAGAAATTCTGGAAGTCATTCAGCTATCCAGCAGCTAGAGTGACTGTTATCTATACAGGTACCACAGATGGGGAAAGTAAATGCTAGATAGATGGCTGCACTCTCTATCTCTCCCTCTCTCGCTCTGTAACAATACTCAGGCAGACTAACTTTTTCCTCTATGATGCCAAATGTCTTTGAAAGGCCTGACGCAGGTAAGAGAAACCCTGGGTTAAGATCAAGGTTCTGATCCAGACAAAGTTTATTCTCCCTGGAATTTTCAGTTTGGTGTATTCCAAGGTCACACATAGGACCATGCCCATGAGTACTGGAAAAGAAGGACAAAGTGAGTTTTAATTACAAGCCTCAGGTTATACAGTATTTCTTGTAGTAGAAGGCATTATTATAGTAGCCCAGGAATGGTTACCATACATTGTGAAGTCTATTAAATTAGCCCTGAGTGGTGTGTGTGAGCTTTTCCAATTTCAGCTGAACAATCAAGCCAGGAGTTGTGTGTATCTGAAAGGCTAGATTTTCCTTGCTTAAAGCTAAGAGAAGGCAACAACGTGAGCCTGGTTGTGAGAGGGATTCATATCACTATGAGCCATTCCAAAAACTGCCAAACTTGTATGTAGTATGACTTTGTTTACACACATATGTAGATGAATGTTAATAAATGAACATCTTTTTTTTTTTTTTTTGAGGCGGTTCACAGGAATTTTTTGTCTGCTAGTATAAAATAACCATTATTAAAAAACATTTACACCTGACGGCACTGCCAGCTCCTGTCTGACTTTGCTCCCCACTGGGGAACCATTAAGATATTACTGATTGAACCCCCTATTATGTCACCTTTTCAAAAGGAGAACAGAAGTTGTATCTGTGTGTATGTCAGCTGATTCTTGTATGTGAAAGTGCATGTACAGTGTGTGAGAGAGAGAGGGAGAGTGGTACAGAGAGATTTGTAAAAAGGACTTCAGTGCAGACAGAGACAGAAATGAAAAAAAAAAACCAATGACATCCCTCACTGAAATAGTCATGTTGGGAAATCCTCTGGAGGTTTTTGGAGTAAAAGTGTGGAAAGCTCTAACTCAAGATGGACTGCTATGTTCTGGTTTTATGAGCAGCCCCGAGTGAAGAGAAATATTGCTGTAAATGTTTGACTTGTGTCCATATCTGCCAAAGTCTCTTACTTTCTCTTCGCGAATGAGAGGAACTAATGGTAGCCCCTGTATTCTTTTTATTCCCTGAAGAGGTCATGATGTAGAAAAAAATCCTTGCGGAATCATGTGTGTTCACATGTGTGTTCAGTGCAATGAGGCAGTACATTTTGTGCAACAGAAGAAAAATATTCTAAGGATTTGTCCCTTTCTCTCTATATCATCCCTAGATCTTCAGAGAGACCACATGCACCATGCCAGATCAGTGTTGCATGATTCAGTATATGGATAAACGTAATCCCTTTTATCCATATGTTATAAGGTTACAGCATGAACCTATATATTGTCCTCACAATCTGTTTCACCCTGTATCTTCTGGGTGTCAAATCCAGAGCACAGTGCAACGTAAGATTGACTTACACTGATATAAATGAGCTTACACATGCAATATTTACGGTATCTCTCAAAGCTTATCCTAGCGTAACAGCGTATAGCACAACTCATTTTCTCTGAAGGTATTTAACTTAAGGGTACAACACTTGCGTGATAGTTAACCTTGATAATTTACATGTTAATGGAGTTAACCTAAACATATCAATTTATGTCTCGTTAATAATCCAACACAAAAACATTAACAAGCTCTCTAATGTCATGCTCCACCTTAGATTTCTCTCCATCTTTAAATCTTTTAATGGGAATGATGTATGATGTAGAAAGGTCGCAGAAAGTTCAGCGCTTAAAACACACCTTCCATTGCAATAGATAATGTTTTCCACATCTGTGCACGTTGACGCAACAAAGTCAACACATACTGTTACGTTCATGGTCGAAACATTTGTTTGTTTGTTGTGTTTGTTGTGTTTGTTGTGTTAATTTGTGTGTGTGTTTCCTCCATCACCAGGAGGCAGGAGGTTTGTTAGAGCAGCTGGAGTCTAAACGCCCTCTGATGTGGCACTAAACTTTAAATTACAGACTTTCCTGGCCTACTCTGTGTTTGTGTGTGTGCACGTGTGTGTTGTGATTATGTGTGTGGGTATGACTTAGGTTACTTTTGGGGACATATTTCAGACTACAGACCAGTTAACTGGGGACAACTTGTCCAACAGGGGACAAAAGTCACGTCCCGGCCTGAACAAAGCGTGATTTCAACCGTACAGCGAAGTAGGCTGCCGGGTTAGAAGGCAGCTGAGCGTACGGCGGGTTTGCGCGCGGTTATGGTTAGGACAGCCCTGTGCACTCACTCAAAGTGACAAATGTAAACGTGTGTGTGTGTTTTGGTGAGGGTCTACACAAGGCATGTGGATTAAGCACATATGAGCACTAACCTGCATATGTGTGCCACAACACCATAATCTGTATCTCTGGGAAAACCTGGTCAGCGTGCCCTGGTCCAGTGTACAGAGATCTTCCGGCCCACTTGAATATTACAGATAGTCACCGTGAGACCATTGCTGGATGATTAGACGATGGCAAAACATTAGAGCCCTCAATATTAAAAACTGACAGGATTATCATTCAGCCTTTGGGCTCTCAAAGGCAAGCTGAAGTCGGAAAAGGGGAGAGGATGAGGGGATGAAATAGGGAGGAGGAGGAAAGGGGCGGCGTGGGTGGTGGGTTTGATGGAGGGGGTGGGTAATGACGCCGCCAAACACCAGACGATGTATGAACCCCAGAGTCAGCATCGAGCTGCCGCCAACAATGGCGCGGCGTTTGCGTGATGTGCGTTTGTGCATGTGTATGGTACCTTGTACATTAAACTGGCGGCGTACAGACGTGTGCTCGTGCGCAAATGCTGACATCAGAGAATGTGAGAAAGAGAGCGAATAAGAGATGGAGCAACATTCTCATGCAATCGAGATATCAGAGGAGACAAGGAGAGGGTGGGAGGGAGGCTTCGTAAAGCGAGGAGCGCATGTGAAGAGATAACAGATGGCGGTCGTGTTAGAACGTACTAACCGCCAATGAGATTCATGGAAATGACACGCGTGTGGCCACGCTACGATCTGATTGGGAATCAATAGCCTCTGGCCGGTAATCAGCTTTGAATTTCGATAAATGGATCATGAGGGTCAAACGGTAACCACCTGATTTTGCAACGAGAGAACAAAACATGATAGTACAGCAACCTTCTGTAATGATGGCTAAACACACATAAAGACACCGTCTTTCAGCACGGTTTGTTCCTCCCGCGGCACCAGGCGAGATGGCTGAAACCGCAAACCGAAACCCAGGATAAGCTTCACCACGGTCACAATATTCAATATCACGCAATCACCTGATTATTTGTTAGGCATGGATATGCTATGTTAACAGCCACGCAGGCAAGCTGTTGGCCGCTCTCTGCCCTCCCTAAAGTTGTGTGGTATCGCGTTTTAGCGATATGGCGACTTATATAGCTCGACGAATAATCGCCCAAGATGATTGTCTGCGCGTTAACAGAGATCAACGAGTGATGGGCAACGGATATGCATGCTTCAGCTATGTGCAAATTACATTTCATGATGAGTCATTTTAGTAATCAACTTCCAAAGATCAATGCCAGCTGTGAGATCATTCAGTTATTTTCCACCAAAACCACAAGGTTTCACTCTGCACCTCTCACCTCACCACTTTACTTTCACCGCCCTCACTTCTTTGCTCTCAGAGAAGAGGGTGATATCCACCCGCTGAACATTCATTGACGACCACCACAAAATTGCACCGAGAGAGAAAACAACGAAATGCTACAATACGCGAATGTCACGGCGAATCAGTCACTGTAGTGATTTAGCCAATGACGACCATGTCGTCCACCTTAATTTGTAATTTTAAGTTTAAGCCAGGCCATTGTGCTGCGACTTTGCGGTTTTGTGCCGGCGGTGGATCAAACAATGAGCAAGACGCAGTCACCAACGCTAACCGCGACGCGAGCCATGAACAACAGACCGGCGCAAGTAGCGCAACCGAAAATTGTTAATGTTAACATTGCCGTGCCACGGAATGTTCACAAAAAGGCCAGCTTATGGTAGTTCATCGAACACTGGGCTGTCCAACCCCAGCAACTGAGCTCTATTTGGCCTGCTTAGGTCATTTTGCTGAGAGCAGTCATGAAACATTCCATCCCAATAAGCCTAGAATTGCCACCTCTCCTCCAGGCTTTCTGCCACCATCCCAACCAGCCTGACCTGACTAGTCTCACAGCCACCCAGTGTCATCATCTCTTGTTTCAGTTTTCCACCTGTAGAAGAATTGCACCACACAGAAACCACATCAATTAAAGAATCACAACCATGTCAGTTGATCATAAAAACACAGAATATAAAGAATCATGGCACATTTAAGCTGCGGGAAGTATTAGAAAACTATTAAAATAGATAAAAGAACGACATGTATCAAACCAGCATAAGTTATTCAATAGAAAAGGAAGAAAAATTGTAACAGCGGTAGCAGACCGCACATACCTTCCCAAATGCAAAGTTAATCGACGAATTGGTATAGATCCACAATTTATCAACATCTCATTTGACCTCCACCAGTTCGCCTTCATTCAGCGCCACCACCATTGATTGCCCACCCACAGGTCACCTTAGTCTCCTCACAGAACTTTGAGAAGACACTCGCCTGACGCCTGATCAAATTGTTCGCCACCATATATTTCAGCGAGGTTTCAAAGATTTATCATTTTTCATCCGCCTTAACCTTCAACGTTTGCAATCCTGTCTTTTGACTTTAGGTGATGAACTGCACCCGAATTTGCGCCTGTTCTCCGGGCTTTTGAGATGGAACTGATAGCGCACTGTCAGCTGTCTGCTGAGCGCAACGACGCGAGGTGTCTGTGTGCAAGTGTGTGTGTAATTGGTGAGAAGACCACCGAACTAAAGAGACCGTGCAATATTTCACCCCGGAACTGTTACTGCTCAACAGCCTGGGAACGCGAGGCCCCGGCAAACCGTTGAAAATCATGTTCCCCGATACTGTTACCAGACACCATTGCTGGATGAACAGACGCAACTTTATCAGAGGGATAGAAACACGCAACAGCATTCAATTGACCCGGCGACTATAATCGCCGAGGTCGAACATCGCTACCAAAGACCGATGTGAACAAACACAAGGTGTCATGCTTGAGTTCAGATTCAACCCCTGGAGCTAGAAGATTATGTCTGCGATATGGTTTTAACTAACTAGATTGTTCGCAGACGCACAGAGGCCACAATGGTTACTTGCGCCATTGGGAGCAGGTCTTCCACCCAGTTGGTACATTCACATGCTACACACACCAGAAATGCCACCGTGTGTGTGTGAATCAGCGCTGAATTAAAAGTAATTATATGGATGGTCCACAATTTTTATCATTGTCCACTGGAATATATTTACCATTAGATTATCCAGAAGATGAATTATATTCCAGATTAAATTTAATCTGCAAAACATGATCAAACCAACCAGCCAGGCTGTTAAGAGACATGGCCTCTAGGAGCCAATATAGGCCTTATCACGATTAATCACATTTGATTTGAAGACAACTGATACCAGATATAAATATCCATTATATATATAAAATAATAATGATTACACACTATCAATGATACACATAATTAAACATTAATGATCAGAATTGAGATCAAAATAGTGAGACTTAATAAATAGTTATTATTTTACATCTGTTGAGTCTGTACTTTTACTCAAGTGAAAAATGTCCCCCACCACTGGTAATTGAACAAAGCTGTCATACAGTTTGTATACAAGACTCACATGACCACACTAACACACAAACATGCCCACACACTCACTTGGTCTGCCTCTGAGGCCCAGAACCAGCTCACTGCCTGTCAGTCAGGCCCTGAGGAGTCTCAACGGACCTTTGCACACACAGAGACGTGAAGAAAAGATCAATGGGCTTGCGTTTATCGAGCCCTGCCACACACACACACACACAAGCACCTCATCCCCACCACCAAGTCTCTGACCTGTACCTCGACAGCCGACATAGTGAAGGTATTGATTCCCTCATATTAACGCAGCCTTTGTGAAAAGCCCCAGGCAGCAAAGGAGGGGAGAGAAGAAGAGGGAATGAAGGAGTGGAGGAAGGGGGGGGGGGGGGGGGGGGGGGGGAGAAGATAAGAGGAGATAGGGAGGAGGAGGAGGAGGAAGGCAGGAGGAAGGAGTTTAAAGAAATGCCTGGTGCCTCTGATACTGTACACGATGCTCAAAAAGATTCACATGTCAGATACAGGCAAGGCCTAAACTTCACTACATGCTCTGGCCTTTGAAATGTTAAAAAGCAAAATGAAGAGCTTGAACTGTACTTGCTGAAGTTGCATGTGATATGGTGTGACATGCATATTTCACATGGTCTTCTGAGGTGGTGGGGGATGGTACTTTCCATTGGTACTGAAGCTTACAGTACGGACACCACTTTAATGGTTAATATTTAGCACAGAATATGAATTGGACAAAAAGATTATTTTTTCTTGCCATTTCACCCATTTTTCCTCCCAGTCTTGACTAGCCATTTGCCTATGGTCCCAGTCTCTTGGCATGGGGAGGGTGTAGGTATAGAGACTGATGGAGCTGGACACATATACAGTCAACAGGTGTTTATTTCCATTTGTGAGCAAGGAGCTCACAGGTAGGATGTCTTCTGATGAACACGTGTATTTGGAAGACACTGAGGATATGGATAGACAGTGGAGTTGTGGTTGGAGTGGTTTGAGAAATTTCTTGGGATGTTTTAAAACCACAATTGAGATCCATCATAATGGAAATGAATCCATTGACTCCGTTGTCAAACCTATCAGCCTGGCTTTTTAGTCTACATGTGTTTCAGGGTCATATTCAAAAGACTAGATGCCATTTTTGTCACTATAAAAACGAGACTTTGCTTTTTTTCTGCAATTTATCCATATTTTTTTCTGTAAGGGCTTCATAAATTGTTATTAATTTCTTCACCTATTGTACATGCATACCTTTACCTGGAAAACATGTAACTATTGCTGTAGCACATTTGATATGATAACGTGGCACCCTCTCATTTACTACTCCATTCAGGTAAAGGCTGTGGCTAAGAAGTAAGCTGTTGTGTAATCGGTACTTGACCTCAGCCTGGTGTGGATACAAGAAAGTAGTCATGTTGGGGTGTTTAAAACATTAGTGTGTTTGGAGGTGGAGTGAATCTGTCCGCTATGCCTAATGGGCAGCACGTGCGGCTCCTCATTCATCAGCTGTTACTCTCTTCTGCCTTCCTTCCCTTGCTCTGTCTCTCACACACTTTTTTCCCTGTCATGCACGCACACTCATTTTCACTCATTTTCTCTTTTCATTGCAAACTCTCTCTTTGTGGTAGAGGAGTAGGAGGCGTGTTTGCCAGCCATATGGCAGTGCCAGGGGCGTCCGGAGCAGATGTGCTCGGCATTGGGGCTCTGCTCCATCAAGCACATGCATACACACACATGCATGCGCACACACACACACACACACACACACACAAGAGCACACACACAGAGGCTTACGCAGCGCCTGTTACCGAGGAAGAGGTCACTGACTGACAACAGCATTATCTAACTCCCAAAGTGCAGCCACATCGGCTGCAGGAGCGACAAGAGCTATAGTGAGGAACCTCTGAGTTCTCAATGGGACTTAATTTTAGAGTCAATGATTGCCTCAATAAAATGTTATTGAGCAATTTATAGTCAGAATGTATGAAACGCATATACGTATGAAACATTTGTATGTATATTCAATATAATCCAAGCTCAGCTCTACAAAAAATATTAACTTCATGATGCATATAGGTCAACAGGGTGTCACAGTTTGTCAGAAAACTGACTGTAAAACACCTTTTTTTTCTCCTTTATTTGATAGTACAGTGAAGAGAGACAGGAAATGGGGAGAGAGAGTAGGGGAGTGACATGCAGTAAAGGTCCGACCGGATCGGGAGTCAAACCACTGCTCAGAGCCCTAAGGCCCATGTGGTACACATCCCAACCATTTGGCTATCGGGACGCCCCTAAAATGCCCTTTTACATTCAGACTTTTTATGTGTACTGGGAGCTGGCCAGCTGTTCAAAGAGTTGCTTTTGACTGATCAGAGCGGAAGGAAACTTCTCCTCAGTGATCAGTTTGGTGCTTTTGACTTCTTCGTTTCTTTGCTGTCTGGGAAAGAGCGCTCGTTGCCTTTAGAGCGCCGACTCAGCATGTTTGTGTTGATTTTTTTAGAGCTGTTTTTTGCTGAATAGTAGAACGACTGAGGTGTGTGTGTGTGCGTGTGTGTGTGTGTGTGTGTGTTATAGTACAGTAAAGTTTCCTCTGAATGAATGAAATGGCATGTAAATTTGACCAGTGTGCAGAATGAGAATGTAGGCTGGTTCCCAGTGTTCGCTGAGCCAGCATTTGACCTACATCAGACATCCAAAAGCAGAATAAGTTAGAAAGCATCATCATGCTGGTCAACACCTAGGCGCAAGCTCACATCAAAGGGATCGTGCAAAAAAGGCCAACACTCTCCACACAGAAGCACTCTTTTGAGTTCTTCCCAAATTACCATTTCAAATGTTCAGTTCATTATTTACATCTGATTAGTAGAAGATCAGAGCTGGTTGAGACAGAAATCAAAGCAGAATGAAGCAGTGCAATAATGATTGGTGTATGGTGTGTTCTTGAATGTCACTGATGTTTGGTTTCCATATAAGGGCATTTTCATTTGGAGGTATCAGCTCTGACATAATACCATACAGTAATATTTCCAGTAACAAAGGATATAAATAGAATTACATGTAAACTCATTTTGTGATGCGAATAGGAGGCTTAGCTTTATTGGAAATGCTTATGTTTGCCAGTCATGTAATGAAATTGTATAATATGATCTGGTTTCTCATGTAACTTCCCTTATGTGTGTGTTTGCCCTAAATGCCATCCATAAGTCAGTAAACTATTCATCATAAGTACTTACTCAGACAAATCTGGAAATGGGAAATGTTGAAAAAAGTCCATGTCAGCCCATCCCCTCCTCTGCCCCTATATCAACTGAAAAGAATTACTCAAAAGATGACTGTGCTGATCCATAAATGGCATCACTAAACGAGACCGCAGAGAAAACCAGAAGATTTTTTAATGAGATTAAAATGGCTTTTTGAAGGGAATCAATAGTTGTTGTTATTTGTTATCTAAATAACAACATGCATCACTTGGCTGGTCGTATGTCATGGCGGTGTCAGCTGAGAGCAGCTGTCCACAGGGAGATCACGAACCTTTGTGACACTGAGGGCAAAAAAGTTCAAGGCGAGCACGCGTGTATGTGTGTGTGAGACAGCTGGTGAATTGCAGTCACTGGGCTCTCAGTCCTTTCAAATATAGCGCAAGTTGATGTGTGTGTAAGAAAATATATGTCTCAGTTCAACATGCAAAGCAGGGCCTTTTTTGTAGGAAACTACAGGCAATGCTAAATAGAGAAAAAAAGATTTATTTATATAACTTCTATAAGTAATGATTTTTGACAGCGAGAAGCCTCCTAACTGTTCTGTGCTATCGTTGCCTGACAAAGGAAACACTCTCAATGTATGTGTTGTATTTGAAATGCAGATAATGTATACTCTCCCCCACAGGTCTGGGATCAGCTAAGTCACATTTGGTTTCATACAACAATAACAACAACAGTGTGAGTGTGAAGCACAATGTTCCTATAACAGAGACTATCACTATCAGCAAACATTGATTTATGAAGAAAGTAAGAAAGGACAATGAAAACAGTGACAAAGGAAAAACCAGCATAGAGTGTTGGTAAGGTGGTGGGGCACTCCAAGCAGCTTCAGTGTGCCTAAAAGTCACTCATTCTTCCAAAAGATATTCTATCATTTTATCTTTTGATGATAGTGGGAGGGAGCACTGTCTAACACATTGATCCAAGATCTCTCACAGGTGTTCAACTGGGTTGACATCTGGTGACTGCAAAGGCCAAAACATATGATTCACATCATTTTCATACTCATCAAATCATTCACTGACTCCCCATGCCCTACTGATGGGACCATTATCATCCTGGTTCTCCATTCATTTTAAAGGTTATTCATTAATTTGTCACCTGTCTGTGTTTTTCCCAGTGCTCCTCACTAAAAATAAAGATATATCTGATATCTGAAACAAATCTCAAACAAATATTCTTAAATTTAACCAATTAAATATGTCTGTGTCAACTGTGGTACAGGACTTTGACCCACCAGCCTCAACCTCACTCTCTGCTTCCCTCTGATAGTACACGTCAGTCGTGCTGAGTTGAGCGAGGGTTCATCCTGAAGGTGAGCCACACAGGGACTCAAACAGACGATAAATCATTGTGGACCCTTATTGCAGGAGAACTGTACTGACCAAATCACCTGCACAAGTGCTGCTCTTCCCAAGTGGCCTGGCCAGCGTTGGCGGTCTTAAAATCACTGTCTTCATTTGGAGAGCTATTATAGAGAGAGAGAGAGAAAGAGAGAGAGAGAGGAAACGGCAAGAGAGAAAGAGGGAGAGATCAAACCAGGAAGAATGGGAAAAAAAACAAAGAAAGGAACAAAGAGTGAATCAATGTAGAGCAAGAGCAACCTCTGCCTACAAGCCAATTACCAACCAAGGGACATCAGACAAGGTTACCTTAGGCTAAATGCTAGTTCCAGGAATAGTCCTCTAGTATTATCAGCTGGCTGGTGCTGTGAGGCTCTGGCTGGCTGACTGAGAAGCTTAGACTGTATTTGCATTAACCTGTGCCGTGCAGACAGTGGAGAGAGTGCCAGGAGTCTGGCCTTACCTGCACACATGCAGTACAGAGAGGGAAACAGTGCTAACTTTCCACAGCACAACAGTTTCAGGGTCCAGTGTCTGCAGGACACATTAAGATAATACTTTCAGAATCATCAATTTACCTTTCCAAACCAGTCTACGTTAGGACGTCTTAGATTTATTTAAGGGTAAAAGATCTAATGCACTTTATGCAATAATAGGAATGTCTGTGTATCATCACATTGCCCTTACCACTTACACCTTTGATTTTACTAACTCTCACCTGTATGTTAGTTATACCTACCTATCAAACATGGAGATGCACTTTGCTGCTTCATTTGGACGTCTTTGGCAGAACCAGGCCATTGTCACCCATTTAAAAGGGACTTGTAAATGGCAGCTGCCAAGTAGCAAAACAGAGCCCCTTGCCAATCATGTCATCTTACTGGCAGATCAGTGTGCTTGCCAGGATGTTAGATTTACGTGCAGACACTGTGACAGGTTTGCCAAACATGCAAGTCTGCCAGGAAATGGAGTTACTACACACAGAGATGGTATGAAGGCTGCGAGGTGGCTGACAGGAACCACGTCTGTTTCTTTGGGGCCGTACAGGTCTGGTTCCTCAGCTGTCATTTAAAACAACATACAGGACAACATGTGCTGGAAATTTGCCCGATGATGATATGTGTTTTTGTTTGTTTGTTTGATTTTTTTTTTTTTCAATGACCAAGGATGACAGTAATGTTTTAGATTAGAGCGATATTTGTGATTAGTGTAATTTCAGTTGGCATTTAATGTTTTTTGATGTGTGTGTGAAGGTGTCCAGGGCTGTATGTGCAGAGCCATCTGTTTGCTGCTTTAACAGTAGTCTCCAGTGCTCAGGCTTATCTAAAAATCAGAGGCAGGCCTACCAAACCTTCTTGCTCGCTCAGTGCACACAACCACGCATGTCACTCAGTTTGGCTTGATCACCCGGCTGCCTTGTTCAAGGTTAACTTTCCCCACTTCCATTTTGCATCACACTGGGCTCCTCGTTTGTGACCTGAGAAAAAGGCCTTGCTATATATATCACTTATTTCTACAATAACATTTATTTTGTATTTTTTTTGGGAACAGCACTTAATGAATTGTTTTAATTCAGAATATAATATTGCAGAGTTTGTACAGAACTTTACTACTGGTTTAATAATCTTGCTAGTTTGCGATAAAAAACTGCTGGGGTTTTAAAATACTTTAACCAAATTATGGTATTAATCACACTTAAATTTACAGCAGTCAGCTGCATCTTCTGAAATGTTGTCCATATCTTTGGCGAGCTAGGAAACATGCTGCTACCTATATGGTGCTGTTTGTGTTATATGACCAGACTTCAAGAAATGTATAATTTATCTACCGTTAAGAGGAAGTAAACTTTAATGTCTGGGATGAAAGTATCATCAGCAAGTCAAAATACTACTCAGGTTTTGAATGAGCACGAACTCACATTTTCTTTCTTTTGAACAAATATTTTGTTTATCCTGTATATATTTAATATTTTTGCAATGCACAGGATTGATGTGACAGATTTTCCATTCATAATTGTGAAACTGTTTTTAAGTGGGCTGTGGGCAAACAGAGGACTAGCATGCCATAGCTTGGATGGGCTGGGCTGTGTTAAGAGGTAGGAAAATATAGCTTGAGGCTGGACTAGTCAGACTACAATAGCCAGAGGACGTGGCTAAGTCATGTAGGCTAGTCAGTGGCCTGTTCAGGAGTTGGCTGTTGTGGTTAATAGGCTCAACTAGGTCGGGCGGGGCAGGGATGAGGGGAGAATATGAGATTTTTGCTACCTTTCATTGGATGGAAAGTATTTGATGGGCTGAGGAGGGAAAAAATGAAGAGGAGGAAAGGAAATGAGGAAAGGAAAGGAGAGAGATTAATGGGTGAATATGAGCAAACCCCTGTTAGCGTTAAGCTGATCATGAGCTGCCTGACCCACCACAACATTCAGTGAGTTATATTATATAAAAAGAGGAAAGACACCTTTCCAAACCACAGAATTCCAGAAGTCCAGCTTGTTGCATGTACATAATAATTCTGCAGTGCTGTCTACAGTCTGCTTTGATCATGCAATCCAATAAAATATGTACAACCTTGAATTAGGACAGTGAGCAGGCAGATATTAAAAGAGCTTTTTCAGCTTTTAGTTACATGGTTCTGCTGTAAGCAGTGTTGCAGTTCTGTACACAGTAGACAGGACTGTATTTGCTTCTTTTGTAAAATATGAATGAGGACTCCTTTATAATGTGTGGCCCCATGGACTCAGTGGTTATAAACAGGCCTGTCCTAGAGCTTCAGCTTGTTTACCTGATTTGCAGCATCCTCTTGTGGCTTATATTCTAGAGAAAGTAAGTATATGTTGACATAATCAGATATAGCTTGAGCATTTAAGGTGATTGATAACGCTAGGCACCACCAACAGAGTAAATAGAATTAACTGTGCCGCCAGTCCACCATATTAGCCTCCCCTGTAAATGACTTACAGTTTACACTTCTTTCCTGGCTATATTCTCATTCTTACTGAATAGATCTGAGGAATGTAGTCAATCTTCTTCATTAAATTCGTCAAGAAAATGATAATATTGAAAATATCTGTTTCATTGAAATTTTTGTAATATTTGAAAATAAGCGAGCCAAACTCACTAAATCCCACTTTCAAAACTATTTTAGAGAGGACTTTATTGAATTTCCTAGTCGTTGTTCATTTAGTCTACAGAGCACATAGAATGAAATACCTTCTAGATGAAAATGAGTTTGGTTTGAGACTCTTATTTTACCTCAGCAGTGCTTTTGGCGATGGTGTTTGATGGAGGGTGTTGTTGAGGCAGAAGGGAAGACAACCACGTACGGACCTGAGTTTGCACGGATGTCTTTTGCTCACTTTGTTGGTTCGCCTCCCAGGCCCCACGGGCAAGTGGCAACATCACAGGGTTCACATACACGAACATATTTCCATCATATTCCCCTGGGTCCTGGTAAGAGAATGGACAGCAGAGCCCATTGGTGTGTGGGCACAGTGTCAAGTAGAGAAATCCATGTGTAGATGTGCATGTTTATGCTTAATTTCGCCCATGTATCTTTTTTGTCTCTGCAGTGAGCTACTTATGTGGAGAGGCGAAGAACTAAATCATCTGAAATCATGCTGAGTCCAAGAGAAATTCAAAGATGCAGGATTAACATGAAACTGAGCTGCTAAACTGGTCACGCCTGAAGCAGGAAATACATGATTTATGTTCAATTCCCCACCGCCTTCTTCCTCTTCTTCCTCACTTGGTGAGGTCCCACGCCTAGAGAAAATGTAGCCGACAAAAGGTTGATATCACGGCGAAACTGACCGACTTTGATATTTTTTAGTGTTGTTTTCGGCTTGAACATGAATACCAGAGGCCGCGTCATGTCAGGAAAATGAAAACACAAAGATGCGGCAACTGGCTGCCAATTCTGAGGTCGTTAAAGAGTTCAGGCATCTAATGCTGCCTGCAAAAAGAGGGTGTTGAAATCTGTGAAAGAGGACTTCTGTTGGTTTTACACATGGCTAATGTTGTCCTCCTTGTCTCTCCTAAGTCAGACTTTTAGTACCATCAATCACCCCACTCTAAACAGTGTGTGTGTGTGTGTGTGTGTATGTCCCACCCACCCAGTGAAGCTGTGCCAGAGGCTCATCACATCATGCATCAGGGCATCTGTTTGAAACTGAACAGTGCTAAAGCCTATGAACAAAAGAGCTCACATGATAAAAAAATGGCATGCAACATCGCCAAGCAGGAACAGTCCAGTCTCACACCACCTGTGAAACTAATTCCTAAAACTGATTTTGTTGTTGTGATCGTAGTAGTTGATACATGAAAAATCTATATCCAGTTCTTTGGAGACATTTCTTCACTTGTAAGTCTGGTAGTTTAATATTGTCCATGTTGCCTGCAATCCTCTAAAATCCAATTTTGCCACATATTCTCCTTACTTGTTCTAGCTGATGAGAGAAAGTTGTGGAAAAAGTTGTATCACTCTAGGACTGATGAAAACTTTCTCCAGTGTCACTTCTAAATTATTTTCAGACTGAAAATAAATTTAATATGTCTTCATCATTTCCTGGAAAGGGAACTGTTTGTTGATTTCTCTCTCTTTTTTTTTTTTTTTAACTCAAACTGTGCAGTTTGAGTGAAATGAGGTTCTAGTGAAATTGAGGTCATAGAGAATCTGTGGTGCAGAAATGATGTTAATCTGTAATTGAGAACATCTGTCATAGTATTTTAGATGATCAGATTCTGATCCTTATCTGAACCAAACTATCTGCCAGAGGATGGATAAAATAGATGCTGCATTCACATACCCTCAAAACGTGACCTCTTGCTCTCTTTGTTGCCCCATTCAAGTCTAAACAATTTTTGCCCGACACATCAAAGAAAAGGACCCATTTCAGTCATATTCAAAAATGGCATGTTGTTTATTTGGAGGCTGGAAATCCCTCCTATGAAAATGTCAGAGAGAGGTTAAACTACAGTTCATAACCTCAGTCTCAACTTATCCTCTCAGATGTAATAATGTGATACCTTCTATTGATCAGCACAGAAGGATTCTTTTCTTATTTGCTCGCCTACCTCCAGGGTGGAGGTGCATTGTCATTTTCATCAGTATGGTTTCAGTGTGTTTCTTGAGGACATTTCAGCAGGGCTAATCCAGCCTTTTATGAGGATCTAAACCCATAACCTTCAGTTCAAGGACACAGATGACTAACCCACCCTGATTGCTCCAAATCCAGATCACTCACACCCTTTGAGATATTGCACACTTTAAACTCCTTGATCAAGTGTGGCTAATCTGCTTCTGTAATTTTTTTTTTGATACCAAAATGTATGTACAGTACTGTAAGCATACAGTAAGTGAGTTGATTGAAAAACTTGCAGGCTGCAATCAAATTCCCCCTGCTGGGATCATAAAGTTTGACTTTGATTATAAAGTATACTGAGGGAAAATTCTCATGCTATGAAAAGTTGCTTAAAACTTGCTTGTGTGTGTCCATCCTGCACAGAGATCAATTTGTCTTTTTTTGTCTATATAATGAATTGTTGTTTGTCAGTAAATTCAGTGTAATAAAATTCATTATTTGTATGCACCGGTTGAATTCACATTATGCTTTTGAAACTTTTTTTTTTCTTTTTATCATCTCTAGGATGTGGTCATGTGACAGCATAACAAAAGGATGCAGTGTTTTTCAGCAGATAACTTTACATTTTCAGAGGCTGGAACTCCCTTTTACCCTTTCCTCATATCCCTACTGCACCTGCCTCTACCAAAATAGCTTTTATTAGATGTATTCATGGCCACATTGGTATTCAATTCATTACAGTATCATTCTATCAGTTTTATACCTGTTGTTGTATTTTGAATTTCTACAGTTTGTTCCAACTTTCTCTTTATTTCCTTCATCGTTTCCCCACCTACGGCTCCTATTCCACCCCCAGCTGCCTGAGGAAATGGAATTTCCCTTTGAATTTCATCTCCCGAGGGTTCTTCCATTTTTTCTCTATGTATTAAAACAATAGGTGTTTTTGTTTTGCTTTTCCCCTTGTCTTGGACTGGGTCAGAAACTGTTGCTAATATAGGCCTGAAAAGCCCATTGAGACACGATACCAGGCAACACAAATCAACTTGACCTGATTTTGCTTGACCAACAGTCAGACTTTTTATATCAGTGCTCCCAAGCAATGAAAACATTAAGAAGAACATAACTTTACAAAGATGACTGATTATTATAGAGTCTTTGGATGCATCATCAAGAAAAGACACAGCATCAGTCTAAGCAATTATTGCATGCTTTGGAAATACATATACAGTACACATTATATCTGTTATGTTCAGAACATGTCTCAGAGGACAGATAGAGATAACAGTGGCAGCTTACAGTCAGTAAATTGAAGGGAGACTGTAGGGGTTTAGAGAATTATTCAGGCTTTATAGAGGCGATGGCAGTCTCCCTCGTGTCTGGGGCCAACAGGGCCCTTGGGGTCAGTCAGAAGTAGGCTACGGTCATGAGACTGGTACAGTGACGGAGAATATGTGAAGGTTTACTGTGTGCATTTGATTGTGGCTCACACTTACAGGGTAGAGCTAGAGAAGACTAAGGATATAGTAGAGTGAGGGAAGATGCTTGTACTGTTATGTGTGTAGGATTTTAGGAGGGAAAGGATGAAGCGGAGTTTTACCACTGAGCGAGCAGTGGGGCATCCAGCTAGTCCAGCTAGAGTTCTTAGGGCCATCCGCCATCTGAGTGCCAGCCATGACCTCTTTTCTCCCTGTGTACAGCTACAAAGCCAACCAGGTCACGCGAGAGGATGAGGTGATTTACACACACACATAGATGTGATTCAACACACATAGATGTGATTCAACACACTGGACAGAGACACAGAGTGTGGAAAATAAGTGGAATGTTGCACAAGTAAAGCTGGAAATTACACACAGAGAGCACTTTTATGTGTCCCATACAGTATTTTTGACATATTGACCCTGATGTCTTCTTCTATGTTTCTCCACTTTTTTTAATTGTCGGAAAATTAAAACCAGGAAAGCAGGGGGAAAAAAACAAAAAAGCAGGGACAGGTGTAAGATACCACACAGGTTAGAGCCTCCTTTAATCCTCTGCTCATTCATGCACACACACAAACCCACACAAACAGAATGTTGCATGTGAGGCCGATTGATTGGATCACTTTCACTGAGCATGCAGATTATAATGTCAGGTCATCAGGAGTGTCAAGCCAGGTCATACCGGTGCTGTCTGTTAGAGACGGAAACAGAGTGGTATACAGGCAGAGGCAGATAGACAGGAATCTGGAAAAAAAAAGATTTGACAGGAGAAGAGTGGACAGACAAAATGAAAATGGAACCACATAGTTATTAGACTGAGAAACAGTTACTGTGGCAGAACAATCACACACATTTGCACATGCACAACTCAAAACTGATGCACTTTCCATGAGTAAATGAATCTACACTGAGACACTAAAACACAGACACACACAGACACACACACTCACGCGCAGGAGATGCAGGCTCTCATCACAGCTGAGGAGCTGCCTATTCATCTGCACATAAGAGGACAAAGCGAGCGTGCAGCACTCAGGAAATTGCAGCCGTGCAATTTACAACCGTTAAGCAGTGGCGGAGGACACAGTCACATACACACTCCTACACTTTCATCACAGCTATCACTCCCATGGATACACACACACACACACACACACACTCACACACACACACACTGCTGGTTGTTTCCCTGCCTGGGTCTTTGAACAGTTCAATGAGGGCTCTTTTCACCAAAGTGAATAGCCCCTCTGATTCCCCTCCATGCTTTGTGTGTGTGTGTTTGCATCTGAGTCCGTGCACACCCATGTGCGCGTGTGCGCCAGCCTTGTGCGCGCATACCATGCGCTTTGTGTGTGTTCTCTTCATCTTTTGTGTGGGCCCAGCTGAGGGGTGAGAGCTGTTTTGCATGTGGCTCGGCCTCACAAACGAGCTGTTCAGCCCAAGTTTGAAGCCTGAGGGAAGCTTTTCCACAAACCGATCTTTCATTGCTCTTTAATTTCGACCTGAGACAAGCTTACCTCAGCCTGAAGGTGCAAATTCATCTGTACAGGTGTCTTCTCACTATGATGATTCTTAAAGGTCACTGAGGTTTTGGTTGAATTTCTCGCTGGATTTGATTCCTTGTGCAGTAGTGTGCTGCACTTCTTGCTTCTCTTGGATTCATCAGATTGCAGTTTATATATTTCCAAGTTAAAATGTTTTCAATTATGCATACCATTTAGTGGAGGCTTTTATCTGAAGAGCCTTATAGTACCATGAAAGCATACTTTAGTATGTACTCCTTACCCTAGAATTTACCCACTGAGCTAGAAAGGACCACTTACAAATAAAAGGTTTTTTATTTTGTCTCTCTGTCTGTTTGTTTGTTTGGGGTTTTTTTTCTAACGACATAAAACTGTCCACGGCCAAACTATATTTCAGCTTCTTAGCAGAACTAGATCTCCCTCTAGTGAGAGATATTTGGAACAGTCCGCCAAAGGAAATGTCTACGATTCATACTCATTTACAGAACCTTCAAATGACAAAAAGCATTGAGTTCTTTTAACTACAATAATTGTCAACAGATTGATACCATATTTAGATGTTTTGATGTATGAGTTGCTGATCCTCAATATTTATTTCTCTTTTCTTTTTCCCCACATCCTTTCCTCAACCTTGTTTTGACCAATATCACTTTCCTTCCTTCCCATTTACTTATGCATTTTACCAATCCATGTCCTCTAACTGTCTTTCTCTCCATCTCCCACCTTCTGCCTTTCTCTTCCCTTCCTTCCCTTCTCAATCCAGGTGATAATTTACCAGGGCGGCCAGGTGTTCAGCCTCGCCAACCACCTCAACGGTCGTGTGGGCTTCGTGGCCACCATGCCCAGCACAAGTGCCTCCATCTTCATCAACAACACCCAGCTGTCCGACACTGGGACCTACCAGTGCCTGGTCAACAACCTCCCAGACAGAGGGGGGCGCAACATCGGCGTCATTGGGCTCACTGTGTTGGGTAAATAACCACATCTCCACAGATAATTCATCTAAATTTATTTTTTCAGTGACCCATAAGAATAGTTTCTTACACTGAAAGACAGCAGGTATAAAGCTGCACCTACTGTAAACGTTTTATATGCTTTGGTCATATTTCCCCTAACTGAGACCATCTAAATCTGGCCAAAATATGTCTCAGGTGATAGTTAAGAACAAAGAAAGAAAATAGCACATGTTATTTTATTTCAAATTTGCAAGGGCAGCTGCTTTTCAACCTGCTTACATGTCAGTTTTAGTATTTCACTATCTGAAACTTGATCCATTTGTCCCCCAACTTGGAGGATTTCCTGCCAAATGCAGAGCTCTTCAGAAAGTTAGGCAATAACATTTTAAACAGTTGTAAATTGTAGGAGACTGAGAGTTTATTTTTCAGCTTGTAAGTAACTCAAAGAATCCTTTCAGACAAAATTTTAAGCAGCATGTATGCACTGTTGGAAACATGATTTTCTTAAGCTTTTTGAATATATAATTTCCTCTGCAATTAGAAAAACGATAAATTTGCTTTGTAAAGTGGTTAACATGACACCGCCCACTCTCTCCATCTGCCAGTGCCCCCCTCGGTGCCAGCATGTCGAATCCAGGGCACACTGGATGTAGGCAGTGACATCATGCTGCTCTGCAGCTCAGAGGAAGGTATTCCCACGCCATCCTACTCCTGGGAGAAGCTGGACGCACTGCCCAAGCTGCCGCACAACGCCATGCAAGGTATAACAAACAAGCTGGCCATCGGAGTTCCCTTTTGCCCCACCTTCGCTGGTAAATCTCACACACATAGTTTAGCTGAGACTCAGCAACAATCCCACCATCACCGCCACCTGTCATGTGCCAGGCCCGAACAACCGCCCGCCCGAAGGTTCCCCTCCTCTGATCCTGCCGAGGAGTGATGATGGATGGATGGATGGATGGATGGATGGAGTGATTCAAACCATGTGAATTTGTGAATGACTGTGTGTCTGTGTTTCAGGAATGTGTTTGTGTATGAGCAAAGTGTTGGTTTTGTGGTGTCTCTCATGCTGAATACCAGTGCTAACACAGTTGTGTCAACTGGACTGGTGCAATCACTCACCATACTGCTTCTACTTTAGCTAAGTAGCGACCCAACATTCATCCAGCTACTCTCAGGAGCAGGTGTATTAGTTGCAGTTGGTTTTCAGCATCAGAGCTCTACTGTAGTGGACTCTCCTTTTTTTTCCAGCTCTGCCCATTGTACCATCAAATGATCTTCATTATCTTTGTACACTACTGGTCAATAGCAGGCTAATATACAAAGGGGTCACATCAGTTGCAGATAGCAGATTCCCACAACAATAAAGCTGCAGTTTTTTCATATAAAGACAAACACTATAGACAATGAGAAAGGATTGTAAATTTGATGAAACCAAATCATAATTGTAAATTCAGCTACAGAGCTTGTTGTGTTTGTCAGTTATCAGCATTTGTGAGAACCTGTGACATGAATCACCACCACTTATCATTCACAGTCTATAGAGGTATTTCAGCTCAACTTTTACTAGGACTATCTTACTAATAATGAATTATATAAGTTGCACTCTTCGAATCTGTCTCCTATCTTGGTGGTTTTTGTTCTCACCTGGTTTGAAATGTATGACCTCTTACATTAAAGAGTGGTGTTCATGTATGCTTCTTGAAATATTCGAGTATATCCTCTGCTGTTTGCATTTGATTGAAACTGAAAGGATACCCTGGATCAGTTGATGTCACTCTTATCTCTTTGTGTGATAAGTTTGACATATACAGCAGTGACAACTGTCACTTCGCTGTCAAGAGAACAGGTGAAAATCTGGATCCCTTCATATGACTCAGATATCCAGGAAATGTTGAAGCCTTTTCAAGTCCAGTAGTGTACATCCCAGTGACTCTAAGCTCACAACTCAACCCATTCATCATTTATGAAAGAAAGGGAAATGCAGCTTTACTTTTTTTACTGCACAGTTTTCCTCACCTGTATACCCTGTATTAAAGGTACATAGCACCCTCTATTGGTAGATGGTAGTAGCAATAGTTCAGTTGAATGTATTGTCATACTTTACACACTATTAGTATTAAAAATTAAACAAATGTAACATGTTTTTTTTGCACTCTTTCTGCATTGTTTTTTGACATGCACTGGGTCATACAGTATGTTAACATTGTGCTGCATGTGTCCAATGTATTTGTGTTTAAGTCACTTTAATTACTATGTGCCTCTCTGTGTGTCTCTTCCAGACCAGATGCAGGGCACTGTCACACTGAGAAACATCAGCACCAGCACCTCAGGACTCTACCAGTGTACCTCCAGCAATGCTATTGGCAAGAGCACCTGTCTGCTCAACCTGCAGGTTGTAGCACGTAAGTATGCTCAAATACACTGCTTTTTCACTGCTGGATCTACGTGACACTGTTATACATATACAGGCAGACTGACACATGGCTGAGTTTGTGCACATTTATAGATGGAGAAGCTGTCTCCTCGTCTCACTCAAACACTGACAGATGGGAATAAAGTTAGAAGCTTTCTCCATGAATGAGACATGTCAAACAGACAGAAAAGCAACCAAACAAACAAAGGACAACACCAGAACATCGTGCAGATAGCAGCACGCCCCACATCTGACACCAATCAGAAAAAGACAGAGAGTTGGCTCAGGTCATACAGGGTCAGACAGTTTGGATAGCTTGACAGGAAGGACTGTAACATGGTTTTCAGTCATTGTTTTTTTTTTTTTTTTAATCTGACAATGTGTGACAGGCCTACGCTCAGTGTCAGAAATGTACTGAGTGCTGAGTTGACAGAGACAACAGTGAGACTCAAGGAAAACAAGGTTTTACTCAAAACTATTCTGTTCCATTCCTGTATCTGAGTTTTACTGGAAAAGGGCCAAACACATACTCTTAGATGTGAGTTTATTTTTTGTCAAGCACTAATCATGTGTAAAGGTGTCGCAGGAGGGCATTGAAACCTGACATGTGACAGTAGTGGACAGTTTAGTGTATCAGGGGTTCATTATATAAAACCGAGTGAAATCATATTCATCACATATTCAAAGTAGAACTGGATTTCTCTGTCTTCATTCTTTCCTTGCTATATGAATATTTTTGGACTTGAAGACACATTATTACTATTGTACAACAAACGGTGGTACTCTGAACTTACTGTCCATCATATGGTAAAGTTTTGTGAAACGTTCCCTTCCTATCTCTCTTTCTTGCAGCACAACCTCAGAGTGTAGGTCTAATAGCAGGGACCATTGCTACAGGAGTCCTGGCTGTCATCATCTGTTCCCTCTTAGTGGTGGTCACACTCTTCTACTGGAAGAACAAGAACAAATATGACGAGGAGGAGATTCCCAATGAGATCAGGTTGGTCATGGACCCTTTGCAACTAAAAGCTGCTGTAGTTTCCAGTGCAACTACTCTATTTTAAAACTTGAGATGATGAGGTATAGCAGCAGCTTTGTGTTTTCTATTGTAGAATAATACGCCTGTCATTGTTGCAGTCTCAAAGAAAATAAATATAAATGTATAAATGTGATTTAAAGTTTGGAGCATTCAGCTTAATTTTATCTCCTGGCAGAAATATTTCCATCATCATTGGCTAATTTGTCTGTTCCACAAGTCTGTGAAGCTTTGTCAGTTGTTTAAATGGGCTGCCATGTCTCCCCTAAATCACTCCATGAATCATTTGGAAGATAACTGATCTCTCAGATATCTGAGGCTTTGGTTGATTCGAGTAACATCTGCCTCATTTTGGGCTCAACTACAATCCGGCATTCACTGTTTCCACTTCCATGGCTCTGCTTCTCCCCACTAACAGAAAATCACAATGAATATATTTTATTACAGCCAAATATATGAGGAGCAAAACTGCCCCAAATTATTCTTCATTTAAAGAGTATGTATGTATTAGCAATGATTCAGAGAGCAACTTAAAAGCAACAAAGAAGATGAACTGTATATTCATCTGAAATTGACTGGCTGACATTAAATTAAGCCTAATTGTAAGTTTATGTTGTTATTTTTTTCTCTTTTGGACCATGACAGATTGCAGTTTTTGGCACCTTTGTTGCTACTGCATTACTTGCACAGGTGTTCCAGTTACTATGAGCACCTGTTGTATTTGACAGGGGCCAGAGAGCTCTAAGAGTAAAAATTAATAGATAAGTCGAATTTTAAGTTCTCTATGTGTGTTGCAACTTGACTTCACAGAGAAGCTCTTTTAATTTTTAATGATTCATAGAGGATTTGTGCTAAATATTTGAAGACAAACTAATTGCCAATCTTACTGCGATCACTTCTTATATTACTGACATCTTCACAGCATTCACTCCAGTCAGTGAAAAAGCATCAAGGAGTCAGAGTTGTATTTCTAATGAGCTTTATTATTATTATTATTATTATTGTTAATTTTTGGGGGGCTTTTTTTGAATTTTGCACAACTAATAACCATTAGTGCAATTAAATTTAAGTGTTCCATAACAAAGAAAAAGACTACTACTACTAATAATAATAATAATATTGATTATTATTATTCATATACATAATAATATCATACAGACATATAATCACCTTAGCCTTACATTACAACATTAAAGTTGCTGAGAGATGCTAAAATACTCCACAGAGCTGATGGAACTGCAGAGTTAGATCCTAATAAACAGGACACAGATGCTGAATTTAAAGGTGTAGGTGTCTTTTCCAACCATAGCAACTGACCTCTCTTTGAAATCTCAGAGAGGATGACCTTCCTCCTAAGAGATCATCATCAGTGAAGGCTTTCCACGCAGACGCCTCATCCTCAGAGAACGACACACTGACATCTACCAACACATACAACAGCCGTTACTGGCACAACCCCAAACCCAACTATGACACCAACTCCTACACTCGCTACAATGGAGACACACGTCAGACCTTCTCCACCGCTGCCCATGGCACACACGGACACGGACAGGCCCAGAATGCAGGACACGGCCACAGTACAGTGGTCACAGCACCCGGCTCAGCACCACTGTCCCGCCATGCGCAGCCCACAACAGCAACAACAACATCATTTGCCAATGGCAGCCACACGCTCCCACCTCCCAAGACTCTGGTGGTCACAACAAACTCTGCCCCATCCCCTCCCACCATGGTGCGCAGCAACGGCTCTGTGAGCCTCAAACCTGTAGTGACGTCCACACATGGGCAACACACACACTCCTACGCTGTAAGCCAGGCCACACTGGAACGGATGGGGGCAGTGCCTGTCATGGTGCCCGCTCAGAGCAGAGCAGGCTCGCTGGTCTGAAATCTGATTTGATAAACTGTTAGCTTTGAAAACAAGACTACATGAGTGTTTGGTTGTGATGTTTGAAATCCATTGATGGAAAACAGACTGAATATGGGCTGAAGCAGCCCACTGCCCTTTACAGCTGTGTCTTTCTGTATGTCTCGACCTTTTTATCTCAATACAAACTGGGATTTTACAGTGCAGAGTTCATTTAATGCCAACTCCTTGATGGACAGGACCGTACATGGAATTTGATCGTCCCCTTATTGGATGGATTGTATTGGTGGGTGCAGAGGGGAACTACTTTTCAACCACTTGGATGGTGTATGAAGTGAATTCTCCTGCAGAACCTGGATTCCCAGATCTTATTCAGGGCTGGATCGTTGTGATGACTGTGTTTTTTGGACTCAAAGCAACACAAGGCATTTTCATCTCAGTGTGTCCACACTGCATGGTCAGAGAGAGGTGAGCTTGGATTCCCACATAAATGCATGTGTTCCCTTCTTTTAGGATGACAAATGACGTCCATATTATTTCTAATGATTTCTTCTCACAGTTGTATTGTATTTTGATTGGCAGAAATGATAGTGAAGATGAGGAGTATGCATTGAAAAAAAGAATGTTTAAATGTCTCTTGGGCGAAACATAAAGGATGAAAGTATAATAATGAGATAATGGAGGTTAAAATGGCCTTAGAAGCTTAGAGAGAAGGGTTTATTGCAATACATCACATAGTATACTTTACTTCATTGAATGCATACATTTTCATTTTTTTTGCACTTTTCAGAGCAATTTTATATCAAACTGTCTTATGAAGAATAACTGAGTCTTACTAATAAAATGCTTACCCATACAACATAAATCAAAACTTCTGTGCACATGCAAAACACTGGTGATATTTAAAGATAGTACAAGTGCTGGATTTTCAGAGAAAAACTGCACACTACTGCCCCCTGATTTAAACTTGAACCTGCAGATGGATATTGTTGTAGTCTTTGCTGTGTTCATCTTTGCTGTCGTCCTAATCCGGTTCATGTCACATCAGTGCTGCTTTGAGAAGACGTGGATGAGAGGATGTCTTATTTCATAAATGCTTTATAAAGAGACAAATATATATTTAAAGGTGATTTTTTTTCCTTTGACAAAGGCTAACACCTACAGTTTTTCTACTGTACATAATATAACTACAACAGTAGGCTAGATTGTGAATCAAAGAAAATACATGTCTGACTGATACATATTTTACAACTCGTGTCTTAATTTTAAAATGGTTCATTTTGTTACATTACACAACAAACTGGGTTTGATAGACTGTGTTATTGGTTTCAGTGGTGGGATTTTTTTTCATTCATTTTCTAATGAGCATCACCATTTCATTACCAGGTCTAAGGTAAATAGAGTTTGGTTTAACACTAATGACCATATGTTTTACTATAAATAAGACACCTATGCTGTACATGGTAGAGAGTATCAGTGTTTCTGACCTGCTGTACTTACTTTTTAACCAAATCACCAGTGGAAAAACAGGCTGAACTGTTAAAGTGTTATTATTTGTGTGTCACATGCAGTATTGGAAAGAGTGTTTTTTTTCTTTTCTTAAAGTTAATTTCTTTATATATCTTTTTTTTTTAAATTAATGTGCTTTTTGGCATTTAACATCTAACTGAGACTTGTCTTTGTTAATTTTACAAAAATGTGATCCAACATTAACAAATTCAATTTCATGTCTTATGGTGAAAACAGTTTTTATTATAATTATTTCATCCAGATTACTTCACTGACTGTAGGAACACTTACGCGGGGAAGACATTTCTGTCCTCATGCCATTTCCTAGTAGATGTTAGATGCACTCAAATTCAGAGTTGAGAGATTTAGCTGTTAATTTAGAGTGGTATCAATTTATACAGAAATTCTAGATGAAAGAATCATTAATAAACTTGACAAATATTTGGATAGGAATAATAGATACCAGCTAAGGTATTGTACTTTAATAACATTGGTGTCATCCTGTAGTTCATACATTTATGGATTGAGTCCCAAAAATAAACCTGTTGAGACCAGTTAACACTGGTTCCATTCCATCTCAGTTCGTTGTCAGATGTGTAGGCAGACCTGGATAATACAGTAATTCTTCCCTGGAAGTCATAATGGAAATGGATAGTTTTAAATTTTCTTTTCTTTCTTTTTTCTTTTTAAATTATTCACCATTCTGTTAGTTACTTCAATATGTACCAGTTTAGATCAACCACAAACATGTTTCTTCATCAAAATATATTTGACCCAGGTCTGACCACAGCTACACACCCACCCACTGTTTTTACAGACATGTTTATCATTTGTTTCTCTTTTTCTTTTGTCAAGGCTGTCTACTGTGTTGCAGAGCTACGGTGCTTTGGCTAAGTCTGTCTGCAAGACATACATGCTCACACACTGATTTATAAATGCAGAGAGGCTGAAGGAGGTCAAAAGATAAAACATCAGTCATTATCTTCCCGTCTTTCTTTCAGATTAAAGTCTTCTGTCTGTGTAGATTTCTCTCAACATCTCTCCCAGTGTCCCTGCCCTGAACACTGGCTGATGACTTTAAAGAATAACTTTTCTTCTAAGATTTCTGGCTTTATTCATTCCAGACAGTGAGAATGGCAAGCTGGAAAAGCTCAGCTGAGATTATTTTATGCTAACTCTACTCTCCATTTGCAATGGAGGAAAGAGAGCACAATCAGTAGAAATCTACTGAGGTTGTAACCCAGATTAAATAAACATCTCATCTTCTACCCTGGCCATAGGTTGGCATATGGTACACAAGGTGGTATATGGGTTGTATATATAGATAAATAATAACCTGTGGTATATTGCCAATAGTAAAAAACAAAACAAAAAAACAATAAACAATCTGTAAATATGTGTAAAATACATCTTGTTCTTACTGTTGGGTTGAAATGAAATAGGAACAATAACACTGGAACTTGTAGTGAATAAATATTGTTAATACATTCTAGCTGGAATCATGTTAATTTGTTTGTGTGTGTGTGTATGGTTGAGTAAGTGTATGTGTTTGTGTGGCATGACACAAATGTTCTGCATTCTTTTTCTGCTTTCTGTATTTAAGGTGAATCTAGCAACATTCTTTTAAGCAAAACAAACAAAAAAAAACAACAGAGAAATATTATTTCAAGTGGATCATCACAGGCACATTCTACTGTATTTTAGCTAATGTACAGACTCTGCATAAAATGGTTCATGTAGGTGTTGTATTCATACACATTTCAGGCTTTGCTCAGCAAGCTTTCTATGAAACTCATGAAACTCAGTCATTGAGCCGTTGGTGCTGCTGCAGGCTGTTAAGACTGCTATAAAGAGGAGGAGCTGTGCAGAATAACAATATGAAAAATATGCAAGTGTGCTAGTTTCTCCACGCACTTCTGGTTTCTATTCCCAAGGCATATTGTGTAATACTGCACAAATGATATGCCCTCAAAGTAAAGCCACAGAATCTGGTGCAGGCAATGATACATTAACAGATATATACCGTAATTTCCGGACTATAAGCCGCTACTTTTTTCACATGCTTTGAACCTTGCGGCTTAAACAATGATGCGGCTAATTTATAGATTTTTACGGGCTAACGAGCTTCATGCCGCAAAAACATTTAGACACCTGCGGCTTATAGACAAGTGCGGCCTGTATATGTACTTTTTTTTTTCCTTTTTAAATTTAGTGGGTGCGGCTTATATTCAGGTGCGCTCAATAGTCCGGAAAGTACTTTTAATTCAAGTTATTTTTTTCTGTTTAATGATTGTTGTAATACAAACATGTTATATAGTTCTTAACGGCTGTTTTATGTCCCTGGTTTGTGTGATGCTCCTGACTTTCACAGTGCAGTTGGTGAAGTTCAGACCAAATGACTGAGGGTCTGTGAGTGTGCACAGATGTGAAATTGTTCGGCCCATTACTGCCCATTAACCAAGTGTACTGCACCACATTACCCTGATACAAATGTAATTCATTAATTTAGGAGTACCAGGGGCACTACTGGATGCAACTCCAACATATTTGAGTGTTTCTAGGTTGTAATCAGGTCCAGATCATTACATGTGTACGTGTGTGTGACTGCTCTCTGGCAGGTCTATTGTGTGCTGTATATTTATACATAGCCATTATCATTTCAACCAGCTCAGCACTTCCTGAACTGTATAGAAGTAAGTTAAAGTATTGGGGTTGAAAACTCAGGAACTGTAGTTCTTCAATCTATCACTGGGTGGCAGTGTTTATACACTCATGTGAGGTGGAATTGCAGTGAGATGTTTTCCAATTCAGTCTCACATTCCATCGTAAGAGTTTGAGACAGTAAATTCAGAGCCATTCATTATGAAAGGCAAAGGAGTGTTAATGGACTTATTTAAATGAAGTGAAATGGAAGGGAAATAACTGCTGACAGAACACTTGTCTTAATACAATCTTAATTGATGCATTTTAATGACATTAATCCTCATGGTTTCATTTCTACTGTGAATTTCCATCAGTAGTCTTTCATTCTTCACCTCTAACCCATTTCAGCCTTACAATTCAACAGGAGTGACCTTTGGAAAGAAAGCAATGAATAGGCCGGTGGATCAGAACTCCTCAGGAAAAGGCTCATTATTGAGCACGATCCTGAGGCTGGCTTATGTGCATGTGTCTGTTGAGGCATGCATACTACGTGCATGTGCTCATTCTCCTAGTAGAGTAGAGCAGAGGGTTAATTACCTTCTCTCTAAGATCTGAATTATGATCAATCCAATGAATCGTCCTTCCAATATTTCCTTTTTTTCTTTTTCTTTCTTGCACCACAGCTGCATTTCATTCATCTTTCTCATTATCAACACCCACTTCTCCCCAGCACTTTAATTGTACTACATTGCAGCTGACTCTAGTTTTTCTTTATTGCTTTAGTGCTTGTTAAAATTCTTTACTGAACTGTCAGAATGCTACTGTGCAGCAAACACAGCAGCAACTGATGTGTGTCTGTTGTGCATTCGAGATAGTTAATACAGAAAGTAAAAGCATGTGCAAGTGCATCTTTATCTCTGTGATGGTTCATTCGTTCATTGATCTGTGATTCACTAAATGAAGCTAAGATTAATACACAGACCAATGTGACAACAATTCAAAGAGAGAGAGAGAGAAAGAGAGGGAGAAGGAGAAAGGCAGAAACCCATTTCCCAGCAGGGCGGACAGGTGGCCAACTGTAGAGCTGAATACGGCCAATCAGCCCCCTGTGGTTTGCAAGCTGAATGCACAATTCTGTTTCTGAGAAATCACTTTGGACATCCATTACATTGCCCTGTCCAAAACGTTCTCTCCTCTCTGGTGTTGGCTATAGAGAAGCTATCCCATGATAGTCCTGATCTGTGGAACTGACTCTTTTTCTGTCTGTCTTTCTTTCTTTCTCTTTCAGGCCTGTCTAACATATTTGTTTGAAACAACCACAATCAATCAAAGAAGATGAGTAAGTTTAGCGTATTAACCTTAATTGGGTATCAAGACATGTTGCTGAATGAATGACTGATTGAGTGAGTGACCATTTGACCAACAAAACACTAAAAACACGAAAGACAGCTAATACAGTTAGGACCCTTTTATACAGTCTGTTCAAGGCGGGAATGTTGCGCCTTTATTCCGCCTCGCCGTTCTTTATAAACGGTTGGAAAAGGGCATGAGGCCAGCCGAGGTAATTTTTTGATACTTATGGTATTTAGCTTTGTGACACGGACGGTACAGAGCGACAGTGAAGCACAGTGGACCCTCAGGTGGAACTGTTTGCATCGGAGCAGTTTCGGCCCGGGTTGGTTGCTTTTGGGGGAAGCCACGCCCACACCGAAGGTGTAATCTGGAAGACGAACAGAGTGCGGATATGTCTTCCTCGCTAATGAAGTTTACGTGTATCTTGCAGGTAAGTCCTTGGTAAAAGAAACAAACAAACAAAAAACGACTTTGAGTTTGTGATATAATTTCGATCATTTATGAGCAAATGCTTCATGCCGTAGGTTTAGACTTTGCAGTGGGCTAGCTGGACGTCGATTTGCAGGAATGTCGCTAGGTTTGTTCACTTCACACAGGAAATATTTGGGCTCCTACACACTTCATTGTTACATTATTATGCTTTAGTGCCTTGGGTGTATGTACATTTTGGAGAGTACAAAGTTTGTTTCTATAAAATGTTGCTGACGTGAATGTAAAAATACAAATGTTGTAAATTTTGAGTGAATGACTTCTGATAAAATGTGTATAATGTGTATAATTTCAGTACCCAGAACAAGTGCTTTTGTCTGCTATAATTTCAGACAGCTAAATGTAGGTGATTTTTTCATACAGTTCATTGCACTATAAGGTTATAGTAGCCCTAAATCACTTAAGCATAGGTGACAGTGTCCCAGTGTGTTGCCTCAAGTAGGAAACGGTGGCAAGTACAATTAACAGTTGTGTGACAACTTGAATGTATATTTTTCAAATCTTAATAATTGTGGGGAAAATGGACATTTGTACACATTAAGGACACTGATGATGAAGTGCTCTGTGTCTTCACCACTGTTGAGATTTACTGGTATCTTGCACTTTATTTTCATTGCTGTGATACCACTCCTGGAATAGAGCCTTGATGGGAGGAATATCTGATGACACCATGAGCTTCCCTGCTTGAAGCAGGTTGACATATTAACAAAGCTCATTTAGTTGCATTATCAGTGTGACATATGTGTCATATGCAGCTTACTCTTTGCATGTAATAGTGATACACAATGTTAAGCAGTGCTTTGGTGGTCAGGAAGGTTTAACTGTTCCTTTAACTCTATTATTACCAAACACTGCCATAACCTCAGGGTCCTGTTTGCCATTACCATCACATTGTTATCATCATCTGTCCTTCTCCAAGAGCAAGTGAACCCAACAGCTCAAGCTACTCTAGCACTCCCCCAGAGGCCTTGAGAACGTCCATTGTCTTGACTGGATATGCAGTAGTTTTTTTCCCTTAAACTGATGAAGATGTCTTAATTTGCTTGTATTTTGTCTTTTTGCAGGTGTTTTCTTAGGTTGCAGAGTGTTTGCCCTTGTTGGCCACCAAAGAGGTCCAGTCACAAGTGGTCACTCAAGACTCACGTGGATATGCAGTCTAGTGCCAGCCTTATGTTCACTTATGATCAGGTTACCCAAGATGCATGTCAATGCCAGGTGTGGGGAGGGCCTGGAAGCACATAGTGAAGCAGCATTTTGTCTGCTTTTTTGGTCCAGTTTGAACAAGCAAAGACAGCATAACGATGGGTCTTCTAAATGACAATGTAGTGGGGTCTCTGTTTAAAAGGGGCTGTAGTGAGGACATCATGACACTGTGCTATCCAAGGTGCTGATCCCATAGTTGTCTGGTGCTAGGGAGCTATCCTAGGTGCTAGCACTTGTACACTGGTGGAATTGTAACCCTGCAGGTATTTCCAGTCAGTGGTTAACAGTGAGTTAGTGAGGATGCTTTCAAAAATAATGCAATGGATTTTTTTTTAAATCAATTAACTTCATACAAAGTGTAGTAAACAGAAAAAACCTAATCAAATTTTTATTTGCTGTGACCACCCCTTGTCTTTAAAATGGGGCCAATCAGAATTCTCCCTGGTGGTAAACATGATGGACAAGAATCCAAACATCTGAAGTGCCCACAACATTTTACACAGTGATGTATAATAGTTGTTAAGTGAACCACAGTGGCATCTTGGTACGTTTAGGCTATATCCACAGAACCTGTGAATTCACAGGCAGTTTTCAATGTGCCCTACAGTTTTGAGATTTTTTTAAGCATTCCATGCCTTCCTCAAAGCCTCTAAAGGCGCATAGACTTGAAAGGAAAAACAATCTTGGAATAGGCAACTTTACTCATATTTTCTGTGAAATTTGTGTCAGTAATGCCAAAGAAAGAAAGACAGAAACATGATGAATACAGTTAATCACATAATAGAAAACACTACAGATGACAGCAGAGAGGAACAAAAGAAAGGAGTAAAGAAGCAGCAGTTTGTTTGATGGCAGTGTTGTTCTCTGGTCTGATAGAGTTGCAGAAGTTCTATAGATGTTGTTAACCCCCTGAGTCAGAGGTCAGAGCAGTCCATCTGGAAGAAAATCAGTGGAGAATGGGAAAAAGAAAGGAGAGAGAAAATTAGGTAATGGAAACAGATTCAGCACAGTGATGGACAGGTTCAGAGTTTAGAGGAAGAGAATGGCTCAGAAAAACAATTTAAACTTTGATCAATATAAAGTTAGTTTTGCGAGGAAGTGAAATAAACACAGTATCACCCTTTTTTAAAATATAAAGGACTGGTGTTTCCGTTAGCATCTCAGGATAAAGCATACAGTAGATACACTGTGAATGATATTAAAATGCACTGTGTCTGTCTGTGTGTCTGATAAGAAGGAAAAATCTTACTCCACATCTTACTCCACACAGTATATATTCTGCATCACCCAGCTCTTCATTGGATGAGCTGTTTATACAATATGGCAATGTTTTTTTTGGCTGTACCACTCCATCATATGAAGGTGTCTTGTGCATTCTTTTGCTCACATTTAGTATCTTTCAGAACTTTGGGATCTGACTAAAGCTCTTTGTGTTTGAACAAAGCTTGGATAATCAACAAACGTTTGTACCGACTGTTCTTCCAGGTTGACAATTACAGACTGTAAAAAAAAAAGAAGAGAAAAGCAGAAAATTCTCATGCACTGTGTGCATCTTTTAGCTCTAACAAAATTGTTGAATGCATTTCAAAGCTGATGTTTTAAGTGTAAGTATTTTGAAACCTGCATTGTTTACATCCATGTTAACTGGCCTCTTCCTGCCTTTGCTGGTACATTTCTGCACATCACATGTAGCTTTGTGATAACACTGACAGGAACGTTTATCACATTGCCCATGTGTGCATGTATGTGTATGTTCATCCTCCTGTTCTCTAAGCTTGCACTGTCCCCTCACTTAATTTGAATGTCTTCTTGTGTCCTCCTGTCTGTCGTTGTGCTTTTATCTCTGCTGTTTTAATCTCCAAATAGTTGGTGAGTCCGACAGATACTATTAAATTAAGAGGTATTCATGTTTTGCAGTGTCATGCTGGATCCATTTCATTATATCCTCCCTTGAAACAGCTACCACACACATGCAGACACACTGTGTGATAACAAACAAACCGTAGTGGTTTGGCTTCAGCTTTTACTGTTAAGCTGTTAAGTGTGTGAGAATTAAATACAAGCTGTTTCATTCACAGTTCGCCCATGTCTTTGTTGTAATATTTTTTGATTAGCTCCAGGATCACCATGTGAGACAGTCTCTTACTTCTCTGCATTTGAAATGATCATTTTGATGATGAGACATATAGCAAAGTGTGTAAAACTTGTGTGGGGTGCGTGATGCTTAACAGTGCCTTGTCACACAGAGAAGAAGCTAGCTCAGTAATTTTTCAGTGATTTTGAGTTTGTTGCTTGAGCGATTAATAAACGTTGTTTTCTTGTTGCTGCAGAGGCCACTGTTGCTGTTGCTCAGAAAAAGTTACACAGTGTTGCTTGATGAAGTGATTGCATTTTATATCCAAAAGGTCAAAGGTCAGCTTCAATGTGATATCATAATGTTTTGCAAAAACACAGAAGGAGAGATTGTGACCATATTTTCTACAAATTGACTGGTTTGCAGAGGCATATAACCATGAGATGGTAATTGTAGTTTTTATGTATTATTCTTTATTTGAATGTCAAACAATGTATGGCAAACTTGTTTCATGAAGAAGTATGCAATAAGTTTCTTAACCTTCCTCAGTATGGAAGTAGAGGAGAAAGGATGTGGACAAAGAAAGAAATTCTCGTCAAACTGATTTATGGTTTCTCTGATGTTCATCTGGAGACCAACAGTGGGAAACAGCCTGTAGGAGGTTGGTGGTGTGGGGGTGGACCCATGTGTATGCTGTGAGTTGGATATGACACAAAGTAAGCACATATATGGTTCTGTACATGCTTACACACTAATTCTTTAGATGTCCTGTGCTTTTCTTTTACCTCATTTAGCTTGAGGCACCATATGAAAAATTCACAATTGGTGAGGAGGACGGCAGTGGGAATTTGAGAGAAAGATCCTGCACAATATTGTCAGAATTACAACAGTGAAAAGAAGGCTTGTTCCTCTTATGAGAGGAGCTGGTATTTACAGAGTTTTGTATCTGTATAATTTTGCAAATGCTGAGCTGGAAAACAGATAGAAATCCTGGTTCAGAAAATGAACTCTTTGTGAACTTTTTGAGGCAAAAAAAAAAAAATTTAAAAATGCAACGCTGTCATAAAATAGCAGAGGAGAGAGATTAAATGAGCGAGACATGAAATGGTATGCTCTCAAGAAAATTGTTCTGTCATTCAGAATAGAAATATGGTATCATGTCTCAGGCTGGAAATGCAATGCAGGTTGGCTTGAGGGACTTGGAAACTGCAGAGCTTTCACAATGATCATGTATTCTGAATTGAAAGCAATGACTCAAAGTATAGAGTCAAACACTAAGAAATAATTTACCCTAAATGCTGTGCCAAGGGTTTTTTCTCAGTGAGTGACCCTGGTGTCTTTTGAGCCAATGAGAAAACAAGCCAAGAAAATGAGATATAGCACGAGTACCTTTTAATGTAATGATCCAAGATTAAATATTCTTGCAGTGTTGCTTTGTGGTTCATCTCTGACCTTTTTACCATTGATGTGTATGCATACAATGTTACAATGCAGTGATTTTAAGTGACCTTCCAGGTGTGTTCAGGTTCGCTTACAAATAGATGATTGACTTAGGTTCTAAATTGTGGTTTTCTTTAAAACCTCTGGTTATCTGATACTTTGTGTTGCTCTCACTTAGGACTGGTTGAACATGTGAGGTGTCCAGTGTCACTGCATCTTCAGTGCTTCGCCTTAAGATCAGTTACTACTGAATATGTAAGTAAGACCCGTTTGTCACTGGTGTTTGGGTAGGCATCCACAGGGTTAATAAAAAATCTACCATCAACCCTCAGCCAATACAATGTTAAAGTTTTAAGGGTGATATTTTTCCCCCAGTAAGGCACATTTACATCTCTATGCAGGGAGTGAGAGAAAATCCTCTCTTGGATCAGTAAAGCCCTTTTAATGAAATGCATTTGGGGAGACAATTGAAGTGAAGTGGAGGATCATTACTGCCTCCATCTTGTCCCCTTTATCTATACGTGTTAAAGTGATGGAGCCTCAATCTTCTCTCTCACTGCATGTTACCTTCAGTTACACTGAAACGAAAGAGAAATTGATTGCATTGCGGGGAAGAGGGGATATTGCATCGGCATGATGGAATCACATTTAAGCCTTGTGTCAAAGCCTTGCCACCTGTCACATAATCAGTTTCCTAGCTGCTGGCAAGGACTGTTCAGCTTCCCCTTCTGTGTCCATTCTCAGTTTATTCTGTCCTTTTTCTGTCTATGTTTGTCTCCTCTTTCTCCTCTCTTTGTCACCTTATCATTTTAATGGCAGGGGTATTTTATTTGTCCAGAGAGGCAGGAAGAGAAAGAAATGTGGTGGACATGAAACAATTCCTCAATTTACACAAGTATCAGTGGATATGCAAGACAGTTGTTAGCTCCTGGAGATAGTTTTTGTCAGTCTGGTGCATACAATAATGGATGCCGTGGCAGTGAACTGAAGCTGGATATTTCAAACCATGAGGTGTCTCATATATGCCTTTGTTTTCCCAGACATGTAAATCTGAGTATTTTCTCCTGTCTCCATCTCAGCACACATCTCTGTCTTGAGGAAATCTTTAAGATTTGAGCTGTTTTGGAGTCTTCACATTTTCTATTCCCCTCTTTCTATCTCTCACCTTTGTGTCCTTCATTGTCTTTTTTTGTCATTGCCTTATACCAAAGTCTGCAAATGTTCTTTTGTAGGGCTATCATTTTGTTCCTGAAACTGGTGACCAGCTTGTCCTTTTTCCTGATTGCCATTTTCAGCCTCCTTACCTGCTCCTGACCTATTTCTGGCATTTCTTTCAGCTCAGTAGCTATTCTCTCCTCTCTAAAGCTCCATCAGCTGTCCCAATCTGCCTTGATTTCCCTCCAGCTGTTCTCATCTGGCAGAAAGGCAGCTCTGATTCTTTCGTTCACCTCCTTCCAGGCAGCTCAAGCTTGTCATTTTGGTCCTTCTGGAAGGCTCAAACTCTCCGTCTTCATCTGAATACAGGGACTCTCAGTAGGGAGTTTTCTTTTTAATCTCTTTAATCTTCTTTACATTTTTTGTATGCTCAATGTCAACCTGTTTCCCAAACTTAAAAAAACTGGGGATACTGTGATAAATAAGACTACATCTAACAATTTCAATTCATTGGATGTAAAAGTCAGTATATCATTACATGACTTTGTTTTAGTGCAGTAAGCAGTGTCTGGCAGGTTCTATTTCTTTGTGTATATTGGAAGCTTTAGAATAAATGTCACAGTCAGTTCCACTCAAACTTTCAGCTTGACGGGCAGAGAATAGCAGGCATGGACAATGTAAGTGTCACTGAATCCTCTCCATGTACAGAGAGCATTAATAAACAAATGCAGAACAGCTGTGCTGGCAGGTGGCAGGTGACACAGTCAATCAGGTAACAAGGAGAGGCAAGAAGTTTTCTGGAACCAGCGAGCCTGTTGAATGAACACTGAACACACAGAGACAGTGAGAACAGAGAGACTGAGGCAGAGGTGAAGGGAAAAGGCAGACGGTGCAGGCATCACGGGACATTAAATTCCATATCCCAGAGGGAGGTGTGTGGATGAAGTGGTTGCCTTAGCTCAGTTTTACCTGGACGATTCTTCCTTTTGACGTTGTGAGGCTATAGTTGACAGCCAATCACCTGCTCAGCAGACTGGACAATCCACTGGCGGGTGTCCTTGGAATGGGGAGGAAGTGGTAGAAAGCCAGACTGCAATAAATATGCAAAAAATGGTTACGGTTATTAACCAGCAGAGCTGGGCTAGAAATTGATGCAGGTGATTTGTTCACCTGGATATTATTGGACTGTAACCAGAGGAATATTGTCATCTCATTACTCATAATGAAAAGGTAAGAAGTAGAGACCAACGTTCTACAATTATCCAGTCCTATGAGATTTTGCAGAACTTAACACTTTCTGTTCTAAACTTGACTTATTCATCATTAATTTCTTGACATCTAAATAGTCTGTCTTGCTGTTGCTTTAGCAGATTTTACATACAGAAATCAATGCATTCACAAGATATGTCATTATACAGTTTATTTATGCAGTATATGTAATAAATCACCCTGACACACAGTACCCTTGGCAACCTTGGGATCTTTGACTTAAAATTCTACTTCAAACTCTCCAACCCTCCTTTTTTTGCAACACAACTCATATTAGGTAATCCAATTCCACCAGGGAATCAGAGGACTGTTCAAAGAGTATAACAAGGTCTGCTGTGACAAAAAAAAAGATAGCAGAACATTTCATTCTGAATAAGAAGATATCTTGGGGGATTAATATAATGGACTGAATATTAGCTTGTTGAATAAATTTGTACATAGATTTATTGCTAATACTCATGTCTTCATAGCTGTGAGCTGAGTGCTGTGCTCTGCCGCTCCACTGTCTCTGTCTATGGTGCTGAACCGGAGGCTGGATCATGTGGAGCTTGTGGTGTTGCAACAGACATATTGCAGTTAAGTGTATGTAACACACACAGAAATTTACAAAGTAGTTGATCTCTATTCACTATCCAAGGACTGTGGTGCTGAATGAGCAGCAAGATGAATCATTTACTGTAGTTCAGCTCAGTTTGGCATTTCTGGATTTTAATGTCTTCCTTGGCACTGACTTCACAGACCTGCTTCATCACCCTGAATAAACAGCAAGAACACATCAAAACAGAGTTCAGCTCAGCGGAACATACCAAGAATGATTATTTCCTTTATTCAGCTTCACACAACATTCTTATGAATATATTGGACTTGTCAGAATTAAATAAGGTAATTTCACCTGTACTAACCTAATTTCTCAGAGTACTTTGATTTGTATAAAAGTGTGAAATTGAATGGACTGGTAAATTCAACATGTAAATAGCAAGATGACCACTTTCCTTGATTGTTAATAGGTTTGTAAGAATAATTTCACACCATGAAATAGCAAATTCTATTCTGCAATTTCCTGAGGTTACCACACGGTCACAATAAATTTGTATTTATGGTTAACAGCGGATAAAGGCAGCATGTTAAAAGTTAGAGTTAGGCTCCAGTCTTGGTGAAATGGCATCATAGTGTTTCACAGAAGCCTCGCTTTGAGACAAGACACTTTTTCTCAATTGCTATGGTGTTAGGCGCTCTGCATTTACACATACAGAGACACACAGAAAAAGAGAATAGTGGTAATGTCATGAATAATGTATGAAAACTGGCAGTTTGTATGCTAAGTACAGTCTTTAGATGTCATCCATCTGATCTGTGTGACCTGTTGTTGCAGGTTTGACTCCAACATGAAACAATACATCATTGGGAATTATCCATGAAGCCAATAACTGGCCTCTGGGACTTATACATATTTATTGGGTTAATTCCATCCAAACTTTTGCTTTGTTTCTTTACCCCCTAAGTGCTCTACTGTCACACTTTACTGTAACCTGCTGTATTTCTTCCCTTTTTGCCTTTTTGTCATGAACATTTAGTCTTTGTCAAAAATAATGGCCTGTTGTGCAGAGATACCATCCTAACTCTGGGTAAAAAGAGGTCAGATGAAAAGATTCCTCATCAAATTGTTGCAAAATGACATTTAATAAAGAAAGAGACTTAACATACATACATAAACACTCACTAATTCATCTGCACAGTAGAACAATAGCTGCGGGCCTCCCACTCTGTGCTGTTATTAAAGCTGGTTACAGTAGATGTGCTTTGTCTCAGCAGAGTGACACAGCCTTTATCGGTTCTGAATAATTCATGACTTGCCCTACAGTTTTCCAACATTTACAAACTGACTGATGGTAAATGCGCAGCACCACTGTACACTGTGTTCTTGGAGATGCATAGCACCATTCTTTTATGGTATCTGAATTATTAAGTGTTTGTCACTTGGAAAATATATTCCCCTGCTGTGTTGTGCCATCTTTGAATCACACTATGTTCTTAGCTGGTCCAACATGCCTGAAGAAAAAGTTGTATGTGCACTAATGCCCGTTGAGGAAGATTTGGACAAAATGGGAATGGTTGTTTTATGCTAATGCGTCTTGTGCCATTTATCATGCCTTCATATTGTATAGACCTATATTGAAATGTAAGTACAGAAGCTATACTGCAGCAAAACACTGGTACATTGTCCTATAAACCTGTGAAGCACCAAATCCATCCATCCTGAGATTCTAACCTTGTCATTGAAGTGAGGACAGCCTCAGTATACTGCAGGAAAATCATGCTTCACTTTCAAACTGAATGAAAATACAGCCCAAGTGCGTCCATAAGGCCAAAATAGTCTCTCAGCAGGAGAAGCGGTCAGGGGAAGTCATACAATATGTATGTGCTTCTGTGAATGGGTCTCCTTGTTTGTTCTTGTTCCTAAAACTGAGAAAGGTTATTTTCTGCATTCTGTTGTATGTCTACAGTTTACAAACCTACTGATGATCAGCACCTTGGATCGAACCAAGGTACATTTGCAGACATCAGAATCTACAGAGACAGTGATATGTACCACTTAAAAATGGTTATATGATTATAAACTTATTCCCATGCGCAGTCTTTCTACACCATTATGCTACTATGATCTATTCTACAACAGCTTGAGTGTCCATCACTGTCTCTGCAAAGAGGACTATCATACAGATGCCTGTGGGAAAACTCATGTAAAGGCTCCTGCTGAAACACTGTATGGTTCAGAAGGATAGTAACATGTTGGAAATGTCAGAGCTCATAATTATACAAAAGCTCCCTTGTAGCTGGTGGAGTGTCAGTGTTTTGCTCGAGGGCTGCTCAGCAGCATGGATAATATCTTGGCTCCTGAAGATCACTGAAAATCCTCTGAAATTACTTGGTTTAAGTGAAGATTTTCAGATATTCTGGGGGTCTATGTGGAGCAGATGTATTATCTCCCCAACAGCCCAAGAATCACCATGCCTGCCTGAACAAGACCAATGTTTGTACCTAATAATTTAGTCTACTACACTTGATGATTATACATGCAGGATTTTCAAAGGTGAGCCTAGAGGCACTACATTCTCATTAGACAGAAGCTGAGATTCAAGTAAAAAGTGTGTCAACAATGTTCAAAATATGCCTGTCTTTAATTCTTATAATTACTTTTCAACATTTCTACTAAGTAAAAAATAGAAGGACACTTCCATGTAGCTGACTAGCTTTCAGCAAAAAATTAATTGGAATTTAAAAAGCGGAAAAGAAAAAACTGAAAGCGTTCAAACTTTGCAGATCTCTGCATTTATCTGTACTACCATTTGATAGACAGACAGACAGACAGACAGATGAGAAACAGAAAGCTGATTAGTGCCTGAAAACTCCTCAAACTCTCTCACACAATAGTAAACAGTTCTTAACAACAGGACCCACTTTAATTATTTATGGCTTACAAATCATTTGGTAGTCATTAATGAATATTTGATCACGTAGCCTAGGCTGTTTCAAAATATTTAATTTAACTATGAGAAATATGAACAAGGTCTTCAGAATAAGACATGGAAAATCCTTTGATTTCCTGAAACAAGTGTAAATAATAAATAACAATATAAATGATAAATGGCATGAATTATATCAGAATATGTCGTATTAGGGCATCATTATATAATAATTGACTACATATAATTGTTTTAAAGTAACTAATTGGAATAACTAGTTATCATTTATTAAATTCAAATATTAAGATAGTGATCATATTCTAAGTTTTTGAATTGATGGTGAGGTATGAGTCTTACAAGGCGACCGACGTTATCAGCTTTATGAAACAAGTTAACAACATTATCCTGAAAGATATCTCCATGACAACCTTAATTAACCTTGATTTATTCAAGACACGCTCTTCAAAACCCCGCTGAGACAATAGACTGCTCTAATGTCTGTAGTGGCTCATTGAGCTCAGCTAATAACGAACGGCCGCTTGAGTTCCGCCTCTGTGCAAAATCCTCCCTTGTCTCTAAAACCACTAGATGGCAGCGCAGGCCAAGCTATAACCGCACACCAAACAGCCGAGTGACAGAGTGAGGGTCCGGCACTTGGTTCCTCAGCACTTGTGCGGTTCACACCGGCTGCCGCTGCTGAGCTGTTTCACTTTGAGGCATTATTTTGCTGAGGATAGAGCTTTATCTTCGAGGTCAAGATTTTACCCGCGGACACCGACCCTCGTCAGGAGACCAAGTTTCATCTGAAGGAGCGTTGAGCTGTTGGACCTGATAAAAGGACATGCATTACTTCTGGATTTACAGCGTCTGGATCCCTGGCGTCGCTTTCCTCTTCGGATTTCAAGGCAAGGATCGACTGTTCATTACAGATATCAGGACGGGTTCACGAGAGATTAGAATTTGTGTGTTGAGATGCAGCTTGGAGTGTTTGGGGATTGTTTGGAGAGTACTGATTGCCTGATAGTGGCTGTGGTTCAGGCTCATGCTAGTGCGTGGCTCGTTGAGTTCTGGCTGTTGCGCACCTGTGTTTAATGCGTGCTTGAAATGTTAAAACCTGTGTGAGACAAACCGCCGGTGCGCAGCGGGGTGGAGGTGTACGCATACATTTACAAACTTAATCAATGTGAGGGCTGGAGGAATGGTACAAGCACATCTACGCAGAGACTGAAGTCAGCCTTTGTTATGCAGGACGACAGAGCAATTAAGATTAAACTGAAACACTTGCCAAATGTTAAGGGCTATGACGAACAGGTAACTGTTGACTGCCAAGCAGTAATCTGTTGCATTTTGTGTGAGGGCCTAATGTAGGCCTACAGCAGCAGTCTCTCATCCTGTGAAGAGGAGAGCTTTGAAAGCTGGTGGCTCTTTTCTAACTGGCTGCTTGACATTTGATAGTGTGGATTGGTATTTTATAGCCATATGCTCACATACTAGACATTTTATGGAAAAAACAAACAAACAAACCTCTGGTCAAATTAATCTAGTTTGTCTACAGGCAAAAACTCTTAGGATGCTGATAAATACCACCCAAGCTGGTCAAGTGCCAGTGATCATCTGGTCATGCCATCTGCACCAGTTTAAACCCCTGCTGATGTCTGATGGAAGTGTTTTTGCTTGTAATAGTTAAGCTGGTGACTAGCTGCACATGCTTATCATGTTTGGTCCACCAACATCAGACAATCTCTGCTCATCAAAAAAGTCTCATGAGACCATCAGTAGACCAGCAGCCAGCTTTTTCTCATCCATTGTGGCTTTTATGTTCATGGGGAACTCCTGGTAAGATACAGTATAGGGATTTACCTTTTTAAATGCTCCAGTCACTCTGTAAGACTGAATATGTGAAATGGGAAATTCCACTTACCTTTGCAGAACTAGAAAATACAATTGCAAGCACAATTGTTACATTCTTCCTTGAGTCTGCCAGTCTTATTTAGCCTAGGTTGAATCTCTTCTCCTTTCATTTACATCGTCTGACCTCACAGATCTCTTCTCACTGTACTAATAGAGCTGATTTGGCCCATCTCAGGGAGCTGAGAGTTGAATCAATTAGCTTCTTTCGTCTCCCACAGGAACACACTACCTAGAACAGCATACACCGTGACCAAGCATATTGGATTCACTTTAACAGTGTTCTGATGCTGGCAGACTGCCTGGATGGTGTGAAGTACCCAGATGGGGAGGAGAGAAGAGTGAGTGTATGGAGACAGTGTGAGGGGAAGAGAAGGATGGAAAGGAGAGAAAGAGTGACAGGCGCAGGAAGAGAGAAAACTGATGAGTTAGAGAATCATTTTGAAGAAATTAGGCACAGGAAATACTGACTGTGTTGCTTTCACATTGTAATTGTCGTCAGCAGTAAATGATACTCTCAGCCTTCATCCATTGTTCTACTGTTCTACATTTCTGTAAGATTCTCTGTGTGTTTCACTGTCTTGTGCCAAATGTACAGTGTGTTTCACTTCTGTGTCCTGAATATAAATAAGCAGCTAAAGACAGTGACTGAATGTATCATTGTGAAATTAGTAATGATACCACTGGTTTTTGGTTGAAGCAGATGGTGATTGTCTGCCTAACCACAGTCTCTGACTTAGTACTGTAAACTCTCTTTACTCCCCTCTCTGATCTTTCCTCGCCTACGTATCTTCTTTTTATTCAGCTCATGTTGAGCTTGCTGCCTGTCCTGAATTTTAAAGCAGCAAGATTTCACAAGATTTCTCATCTGACTGAGCTCTCTGCCATCCCGATCCTGGTTAACTCCTAGAAACCGATAACCAACCATCTTCCATAAGATTGTTAGACAGTCTTCTTGGTCAGTAACCAACAGGTGACCTTGATCGCCGAATCAACAGTCAATGAACTGTGTGCTCCATTATTTGTGTGTGTGCACAAAGTCCATGCAGAGGTGTCTGTCACTGAAGCTTGTTACATCTGGGATAACAGCAGCTGCTTCTCTCTTCCTCCTTCTGGGTGTTTAGTCTTCTCCATCTTCACAGCTCAGCGGCCTGTGTGTGTGTTTCTGGATGTTTATACACAGACTAACACTTCACACTGCAGTCCTGTGAGTTCTAAGAGGATCTGCTTATTTTCTAGAATAACCCAGTCAATTGGAACCTTTGGCTCTGTTGCTTTCTAGTTTGTTGCATATTTCACAGAGGCTGGACGGAGGGAAAGTAAAGTAGCGTCAGTTTATGTCAGAGCCCAGTTTCACCAGTTCGCCTGTATTTTTACTGGGTTAGAAGCTAAAAGCGATATTTAATGAAGGTTTTTGGTTTTACATCTAGTTGCAGAATAAAGTGTGAAAAGACTGCAGCTTTAAACAGGTGAAAGTGCTGGATAGGTTGTGCTTCAGTGACTCTGACATCTTTGAGCTGTCAGAGAGTCAGCCTCAGAGAGCTGGAGGGCTGACAATATAAAGATGTCAGTGAGGTAGGCTCTTTTCTTTCTTTTCTCAGACTCCGGTGGTTAGAGACATAGGTTATATCTGGCTTGTATGTCATGTGACACCACAACCACCTGTCATTTCTCAACCTCCACCAATATAGAAACAAAATTAAACTGATTATATACCATATAGCGTTATGATTTCTTGTTTTGATACAGAGCTTTGTTCTTCAGAGTCATATAGACACACAGTCCTGTTTTCTTTCTGATAGTTTGACAAAACACTTTTCCTCGCTCATGACAGTCTCTTTCCTATTCTCCTTAAAATATGCATCTGCCCACCAACTGAAACCAAGCTAAAGCTCCTGTGTTACTTAACTGGAGCTGCCTCAGAAAGCTGCTTTAATGCTTTGATCTTCATATTTGCCTCCTCATCAGGGTACCAGAGAGTCCTCTCTGATGGCTTCATTTTAATTAATTAGGACAAATGACGGAATGTAGTTTCATTAGCAGCTGCTTTTCACATTACCTTCACAGTGTATATGAAATATATTAGAACAGTGAAGATACAGACGAGGGGCAAATGATCTTCCAATAAATTCTGGTAAATTCTTGGCGAAGCTTTATGGGATGATGTGACTTCTGTGTGCTTGAAAAACAGATGCAAACAGCCCTTGTTTAGATAAGGTACAGTGCATCTCAACCTTTTTGGGCAACAATTCAACCAAGAGGCAGCACCTTACTTCATACTTTCCTGGATTCCAGACAGTGATTTGGTACTTTATCAGTTTCCACTAGTGGAAATTGCCAATTTGTTGTGGTTAGAAACACAGTGAGTTGTATGTTTTGTGGGTTTACAGTTCTTTGGAGTAAGAAGCCTGTGAGATGAGCTTAAGATAAGTGGACAGCAAAGGCTCAGAAAAATTGGGCTGGAAGAAAGATCCACCCTGTGGAGGAGTCTGCCCTGTCTGGAAAGTGTAGTGTTCCAGAGGCAGTATGCAGGCGAGAAGAAGCTCAAATGCATTTAAGGACACAGATGATCATAGGAAAAAGGGGAAAAATGCTATGATTTTCAATCTTTGATTACGCTGAAATGATCAGAGATCAAATCTGCTCCATCTTTCTGCTGCTTTTTGTACAGTTTACTGTCCATTCACAATCTTTTTGCCAAGGCGAAAAATCAGATATCCCATACTTTTTTAATTTATAGTTTATCTTGGTATTACAAGGTATGTCTCTAGACTTCTCCTAATGACTTAATCACTGATTTTGTTCTTGTATTCTAATAAACATTTAGGTCAGTTTGGGTTTCTGTTGAAAGACACTGATGATTTTTTAAGGTTTTAGAAGAACAGTTGTGTTTTGTACGTGTTTATTACATAAGACTGTGACCAACATTTAGTCAACGTGATGTCAGAATAAACAGCTACCATTATAAAACTACCTAAGCAGAATGAACAGAGAAAAAAAGTATGCTGAGACCGCGTTTTGCTGTCTCTGTCCTCTTAATCTATCAGTGGCGCTGTAGGCAGGGCTCAGGCAGCTCCCTCAAAAAAAAGTATTCTAATTTTCATTACACTCCACTGAGCTGGTTGTTTGGAGTGCCTGATCATCATCTGGGCAGTAGAAAACCTTCCATTAACTCCCAGACATGAAAAGGAACAATCAAACAGCAGTCTGTAGATATTTCCTCTTTCTTGCAATCATATACAAACCATCATCCCAGTGGGAGCTCTGCCCTGGAAATCAAATTGAAAAACTGATTTTTCAGACCCAAAATGGAGGTAGTGAATACTGTTAAAACTTTGCTTCTCCACAGTAACTTTCAGTCCCAGTCTTCGTGTAGGTCTTCCACACTAACATTGTTCTGACGATACATTTATGTCTTTAGCTTTCACAGTGTTTGGGCCTTCAGTCACATTAGGGTGAGAGCTGCTATTACCATGAAGCACAAGCTAGAAAAATCTTTGAAAGTGTTGAAAACATCTCTGTAGCTGTTGTTGTTCAGTAAGGGATGACACCCAACAAGAATTACAGTCTGCTGCAGAGGAACTGAAAGAGCAAACACGGAAACACTATCTAATGATTATGAGTCATTATGAGCTTGTGTTGGATTTTTACAGCTGGATTACAAAGAGCCAGAGGTAGAAAAAATGGAAATGCAAAGAGAAAATAGAAAATCATAAAAGCAAAGGTGTGAAAAATATTTGTTTGAGAAGGTGGGCAAGATGAGACTATTTAGAGATGCATAAACCTTATTTTGCAGAAATCCTGCAAAGAAAACACAAAAATTAAAACTGGAGAGACACTGAAGTAATGATTGTAAAACAAATCATGACATTCAAGTACATATTTGCTGGCAATGTTTTGCAGTACATGCAGCGTCACACAATGTGCTCTGTCTTAACCACAACCATAAGTGGCAACAGAAAATATAGATGGTCTTATTCTTTGTATCTCGTAAAGTATACAGCCTCAGAACATCCCACAGGACAGAGTCACATCTAGCAAAACTTTTGTCCACTGAGCTGCTGTCAAAAAGGACATGCATAACCATAAAGTGTTAAGGTCATAATAAAGTCTTTGATAAAACTGCTTGCGATGCTTAAATAATTAACATGATGTCTGAAAGAGGCTGACTGTGGAACTGATCTTCAGTCTACAGTTGGATCAACAGAGCTGTTTGGAAGTGGATATGATGATTCTTACCAGGGTTTTACCATCTTATACTATAGGTCGGGTGTAGGCACGTGTTGTCAGTATCCTGTGTTAAAAACATGTCTCAGTCTGAGTGCTGTTTTGATTTCACAGGTTTTATTCCAAAGACACTGACTCAACATTTTAATCTCAGCATTCAATTAAATCTTTATACGACATGTTTGTGCTTTGCTTTCTTGAAATGACTAAACAATCAATGTAATTGGATCCTGTTCATTGTATCTGAGATAATACTGCACTTCAGTATGAATCATTTGTACCCGGCTTGGCTTGTCTTCCACATTCTGATGGTGAAACCATTAAATGAATTCACAGAGAGGTTTTGAAATTGGAATACAAAGCTAGAGTAATAAAGCACAGCTGTTGGAAATTTCAAAGAAATGAACTATTTCCAGCAGAGAGCAGCCATAACATTGATCTTGCCTTTTATTAAATTCTGCTGTTGAAGTGAGTTTTTCTTATTTCCACATTTGAAAACAGCAAACTTCAGAGGAAAGAACAGAACAAAAAAGCCTGTCAGCAAAGGTTATTGTATCTGCTTTTGTCTAGAAAATAATACATCAAATCAAATCAGACTGTATATTTGACACAGCAGCATCTCAAGGCTAACAACACTGATAATAGACGCTGTGTGGAGAGGGGAGAAAAAAGGGAAAGGGAAAAAAAAGTAAATGAACAGCACATTTGTCACTTGCTTTAATGCTGGTCTCTTGTCTGGCACTGAAGAAACAATTTAATTGGATGTTTGTTCAACTTCTGACATGGATTATATTGTTGTTTTGGTCTTCTATATTATTGTAACATTTGCTCTCCACTCTTCAGTCAAACAAAATGGAACCTAAAACTGGAGGCCTGAGTTTGAGAATCTCTCTCTCTTTTCTTCTTCCCTGTCACTATAAGCGTGTTCCTCTAGTCTAGTTGTTCACTTCTCTCTGGATACAGTTTTTCCACTAGCCCCTCAATCATAACTACTTCAGATGCATTTGAATCAGAGCGAGGTTTTAGCACTAGAGAGGAATTTCACTGGTTCCTCTCGCTGAACAAACTGATGAGAGGCTGATTTTTACCACTTTTACTCACATGTAGCTGTTTGTCTGCCTCTTCTGGCTTCACAGTCATCACCATGATTGAGTATGTGATGTGTGCAGCAGTTTCACTCTGATCCAATGTATCCACCGTCTGCTTGCTATATTAACAACTTAAATTAGCAGCATTAGCTTCCTTGTGCTGTATTGCGTCACGTTAGGCTCAGTGTGTTATTGTCTGTAGGGAATCTGTGTCTCCTCATTAGTTTTTCTCTCCATGCTGTGGGGATTACAGAGTCGACCCACACACGAGCACACACACTAAGCTCTGTGCAGCTTTCAGGTTGTCTCATATGTCTCCTGTGTCATAAGAAGGAAGTTGTATTGAATCAGATTGCGGCCTCTTCAACAGCCTCTAATGATTTTTGAAACTCTTGGCATATTCTGTGTCAGCATCAGATTGGCCAACTCAGTCTGTGGGGATATAGCACCTATAACCTGTGAATTTGTTTCTGTAGCTGTGTAAACACATTGGTGATATAAAACCTCTAGCGTTGATAGGATCATAAAAGGGGTTTATTGTATAAGACATGAACCCACAAGTGGAACTTATTGTGTAATGACATCAGGAGTACTTTGAATGAAAAAGTTCACAGACACTTGTATCCTGCATATTTGAATAATGATGCTAAAGTGTACAGTGTATCAGAAAGTGATGCCAAGAATTCAGCCAAGCGTCTGTCACCATGACAAGCTGGGTAGAGAATGTGTTTGACAGTGAAATATAGTCTGACCCAAAGAGCAGACTGAGCTGAGATAAAGCTCTCTGTGGTGTAAAGCTGGAGAGATTTCCCTAAACTACTATGCAGCTGCTCCACTGTTAAAATGAATTTCCCCTGTGGATTAATAAAGTATCTATCTATCTATCTAAAACTTGGGTTTCATTTCAGGGAAATCAGGTAGGCGTTCAAGCAGCAGGTTCCTCAGCTCTCTGCAGCAAAGCTATGTTCGATCTATATGTTATTACCACACTTTCCACCAGGTTGTAATACTACGCAAGTCTAACAGTAAATCTCACATAGCTTTGTTCCGTAGTCAAATATTCATGTCAGAGAGAGACTTAGTCTGTTTGTAAGATCTGTCAGTTTGTGAGAGTGCAGAGGAATGAAAAACCATCCATTTCATTTCCATTGTTGCATTTTATCTTTTTGCCTCAGAATTGACTTACATTTCTACACATGATATGCAGCATATTAATCAGTGTATTCACTGAAGTGTGTAAGGAGCTGTGGTTATATATTATATCTACCATTTATTTTAAATATACTGTCTTCAACCCATTTAAATTGTTCCATCAGGTTTTCACTGATCTGAATATTTTTAATCATCCTGTTCTATATCAAATTCTAATGAGTTAGATTTTTGGACCTTTTCTATCAGTGTCATTTTGTTTGTTAAAAATGATTTTGTCATTTTTAAACACTTAAAATATTGTAAATGTCTGGTGATCCCTTTGTTAGCTATTGAATAATTTAGCCACTTATGAGTGTGTAGTGATGTCACATGAGGCCCTGTCCTGTGGACTGAACACTAATATGATTAAGAGAGACTCCACAAAACATTCACTTAAGCAGTAATCCAGAACACAATTCTCTGCTCAACCTCTTTTATTCCTCTTTGTTTTGAAATATAAGCCCGCGAAACCAAATCAGTCTCTATTTATGAATCATTTCATAGATCAAATGCCATACAGAAACCACTTCAAACATCTTCGAAACCAAAAGAAGATGAGAGGAATATGAAATATCTTTTTCCATAAATCACACCTTGGTCATTGCTGGAGGGAAGATGTGTCCAGAGCTGGCTAGGAGCTCCAAGCTGTAAATCACAATGATCCACTCCACTGGGTTGTAGCTGCACTGGGCTCCAAGATTATACACACTGACACCAACATGAATCTCTGTTTACTTATTGATGCATTTTATTTGGGCGATTAAGTACCAAATAAAGAATGTAAAGTGTTGTCCTACAATCCAACAAGCGTGGGTTTGATATTACAAATGCCAAATCTGCAGTTACTGGAATGTGGCACCATTTATAAAATATGCATCATGTTCTCAGTGAAAAGATTACAGCATGTTGATCTTGCTGAAGTCCTTTAATATTCTTGGTAAATCACCACCTCTGCCTACAGAGAAGGTCAAAATTCTGCACTGACTCACATGACATCAATTTCTTTCTGTTTCTGTGGACAAGTGGCTTCCAGATCTGGGAGATGCTGTGACTCCTGCTGTAGGGGTGAGGCGCAAGTAAGAACCGATAAAACACTCTGGCAGATGTTCTGCTGTAAACCTGTAGAGAGGAAAGACTGAGTCTGACTAAAGAGTCCAGTCATATCTCCACCAGAGCAGAGGAAGAAGACAGCAGCAGGACCACTACTGTAGATCAAGGATCTCCCTAACAAAGAAAGACCTGAATCAATGGGTCTGCTCACGCAGCGGCTGATAAAGAGAAACAGAAGAAAGGGAATAACTTTGATGCCAGATTCACATTCTTTATATTGAAGTATCTGCTTGACATTTCTAAAAGCAAAGCTCACAGACCTAGCTCAACATCAGAAACCCTGATATTTTAACAGTGACGTTATTTCTGATGCTACAATAGTAATTTACAGCATGACATTGACAGTAAGATTAATTAATTAATATAAATGAAATATGTAGATGACCAGATTTTGGTAGTCTGTGAATGGAAATAATAAATTTCAAATTGATGACAGTGTTTAGAGCAGATCTGTAGATCAGAGGAAAAAGATTGTAACCCAGTATTAAAGAAGAAATATATATTGATCAGAAAGAGCCAAGGACATTTTGTCTCTGCAAGGACATCTGTTGTTTCTGTTTCTCATCTTGTCTCTCTCTCCCTCCTCCCCTGTCTCTCTGGTTCATCAGGTTGTCCAGTCTTTTCAGTTTGTATGCAGTTAATGATTTACTGAGGGTGACTCTCTCTTGAAATTACCTCATAGATGGTTGCATTTAGAGTGCTGCAGAGAGGAGGACAGAGGCACAAAGACAAGATAAAGAGAGACTGTCTAATGAGATAGAGAAATAGATTTTATTGCCTTCCTTTAACAAGAGCCAGGTTTACTCTCTCTCCTTCTTTCTCTCACTGTCCCATTCTTTCTCCTATTCTTACCACAGGCTTTTTAATGAACCCTGATAAGCAGTGGCAGTTATTTATGGTAATTCACCAAAGGGAACATAACACATTAGAGCACCCACAGTTTTAGTAAGTGGAAATGAGATGTTGTTTGTGTCTGTCTATGGGGTGTCTTTGTATGTTTATGTGTTGCTCCGTTGACCTTGTGACAATATTATGGCAGAGTTTGAAGGCTACATTATACTTTAGATGGAATATCACGTGTTGAAGATGCCTAAGCAACATTTCGGAGACAGCGTGATGAGACGAATGAATGCAGAACAGCTCACGGCACTAGTGAGGTGTTGTAATCCTCATATTGTGATTCACCTCCCTTTGTGCCTAGCCTCAGCAGCATATTAGACTTTTAATGGGATGCTTTTGTAAGCTGATTCATTCTCTACCGGCTTTGAATTACCTTTAGTCTACATGCAGAGGCCCACATCCCAGCAGCACCTAGCAGGGCATAATGGTCTTCATCACATATTACTTGAGTTTTGGTTAACTGAAAATATGTTGTGTGTGTGTGAGAGAGAGAGATGATACTGTCTATGGATTTGTAAAGATAATCAATTTATTGATCTTTGTCTTAGCTCCAGCTTCTCATTGTAGATTCTCTCCTTTTCTTTTGTGTTATGTGAGGAGCTGACCATGGTGCTGAACATCAGTCATCAGTCATTTCATCCTTTAAACTCTTTTGCTGCTTGACTTTTAATTCAGGCCTCTGATATTTCTTGTTTTGACACAGACTCATATTCTACCTCTCCTTCCCTCAACATAAGTATCACCTCGCCTTGACCTTTTCAAAACAATTGTTAATCATGTTAGCCCTAATAAAAATATAATTTTTGGTGATTCACACCCAGTCACTGAACAACAGAGCTGTTATGTATAATAGTTTTGTGAATTAAAAAGATCAGATAGCTTTTTCTGTTAACATTGCACTCATCTCTTATCTATTGGGTGGTCAGTCTGCTACAATAGGCGTGTAATAATCAATACTGTTGTGTGGCCTATGATATTTCAGTTCTTGAGTTGTAGATTCAACACGGTGATTTTAGGTTGCATAGTACTTTGCAGATGTAAAAGTATTAGCATGGTATATTGATGCTTCTTCTAGTAGACATCTGATTACACTGTAAGAAATCTGTACAGGACCATTTGGCAGGCCACACCATTTCCAACTACAATGTTATACTTATATTCTAATCTCTGTGAATGTCTGTTAAATGGGCCTAAAAGAGATAATGTCTGAAATTAGCCATGGTCACTTATCTCTGTTGTCTGATGTTGATCTGAGTAAAATTGCACTGTGGAACTGCCCATAAGTACAACTAAAGTCATTAACTTACCGCAGCCGTTTGATTAAATGTAGGCATAAATTCCCACAAGGGAATGACTCAAATGCAACATTGTCTGATTAAAGCTGCTGGCCTTCTAATCGATAGAGAGAGAGGTGTGGGTGGAAAACTTCTACATTTACAGTAGAGGTTGGAAGGTGGGAGGAGAAGAAACATCCTCATATGAAAATACACTGTGGAGTTTCAGTAGTCTATTGTCACAGCAAGAAATAGAATAAACAATAAAATAACGATAAAATATTTTATCTTCTGTCACTACAGGAGCTAAAGATTCATGAGCCTCAGCTATTTCATGTATTTATGTTCTGGGGATTTTGCCTTTCTGTTTTTTTGTAGCTGTGTCCTGCAGGTTGAGCCAGCAGACACACAGTGACAGGTCTGTAGACACTGACCTCAAGTTCATTCTCCACAGGTTTGTGTGAGCATCAGGGTCCTGTAGTTTAATGTCATGTGTCATGCAGAGTCAGGAGGCTCCAGGTTTGGAGGTTAAGAGACACAGCAGGCAGGAGGCCAGGAGAGCAACACAACACAATCCACTGCCAGGTTACACCTCCACAGATACACACACACACACACACACACACACACACACACACACACACACACGCATGGCACTGCGGAGTTACTCGGCTGGCTAGCGCAAGATTCCCACCACTATGACAGCTGACGTAACGGCCTCTATCATGGCGATGGACAGAAGAAGCAGCCTGTCACAGCAGGAGAGGGCAGGATGGGAACAGTGCGAGAACAGAGCCACAATTGGTCCCAGAAGTAAGATGCAAGGCTAGCTGGCAGTGATGAAGGTTTAAAAATGACAACCTGGCACTGTGGATCTGACTCCAGTCCCAGAGGAGGCTGTCTAGACAAGGGGCAGAGAGAGTGGGCCTCATGTTCCAGGTTGATACAGTATGTTTTATTCCAGCACTTTGCAGTGGTATTACAGATGACCCTTTACTGTGCTGCTGATCACTGTCATCCATTTAGCTACTTGCTCTGATATCCCTCTGGCATCCTGCCTAGAAACATGCCATACAGACTACTACCAGACCACTACAACTATTCAAAGAATAATGATCTTGGCATATCCTCTGATCCCAATTCTTAAGTTTGCTGCTTTAAAGCTTGGTCCCTGAACATTTTAACTCCCCTATTGCCAAGGCCTTGAGTATAGCTACATTGTTGACTAACTTATTAATGTGATGAAATTGGAGCGTTGAAAGCGGTTGGTTTCCTTCTGGCTACTGGCTTCTGCCACCATGAGCTCACACTTACGTAGTTCTAGAAGCTTTAGAAGATTTACCTTTTAACTGGTTTGTTGCTGATGTGTTGTGGAATGTAGCCTCAGGTGAGCCCGTCCTCACCTTCCAGCCATGCCAACTGGCCAGACTCTGCCTGGATGGTGTGGTTTTTGTCCGAAGGCTTCCTGTCACCTTCATTTTCAGCAAGTTCAGATGTTTTGTATAATTTTCTAAGCAAGGAACAAACAGTAGGAATGGAACTCAACATAAATATTTATGAAGACATTTGAATATGAGGATTTGTTATGACAAAATATCATTTGGAGAAAATAATGATAGAATGATGTGAAGTGCAGAAGAGCTGGACTTTTCTTGGGAGTAATAACTGGAATGTATAGTTAAACTGTACAAGAAAGTGTCTTGATTTTGTCTGAGGAGCCCACAGTGTCAGACTCGGGATCAGAATCTGATCTGTGAATAGATTTACAATTTATTTATTAGTGACTGTTTTCATTGTGGAATCATTAGTATCTTCAGTAGTGCTCAGGTGCAACAGCAACATTTCTCATATTGAATACTCATCCTGTCATCTCGGTTTGTAACTGTGCTAGATCTACTTTCCTCATCACCCAGAGTAGAAAAGCGAGTCGGGAAGAAAACAAAATCAAAACCGAAAGCAAACAGAGTGGAGTTGGAGATGGATCTGAATGGATGATGGGAACTATGAGAGAAAGGAAGAACTTATAATAGAAGCAGTTAAATGTTTTATTTAATTTGCTCAAAACAAGTTCTATATTGCCCCTCACAGCAGGAATCCAGTCTAAACCCAGGAACAAGGTCTTTGGTTGTTGGTCTTTTTATCTTGTTCAGTGTTTGCACCAAACCATCTTTACTGTCTGTATTTGGTAACATTAGCCAGGCTGAGCTCAGAGATGAAAAGACACCAGTTTCACATCTAACAGCTTAGCTTAGCTTGAGGACCTCTTAAAAGCTGTTTTACTAGAAAGAAAGACATCTTAAAATATGATCAATTAATATAGGAATATGAAGCATGAAAAGGTTTTCCACAACATGAAACTGCATGAGTTATGAATGTATAAAATGTAGACAGATTCATGAAGGTCTCTGACTGCCCACTTGTTCCTGTTCTGCACTGCAAGCCTCACACTTTTGTAGACAAATGCAGTTTGCATATTTTCTGTAATAAAAGAGGCAGTTTAGCAGATAGTGTTATCATGGGAGCTAATTTGAATTAGTAATGTGACTGGATAACACTCAGACTCAGTCATCCATTACATCCTCAATGAAATGGTTTGACCAATACACAGAGCAGTGGAAGGAAGCTGTTCATTTTATTAAATGTAGAATTTATTCAACATATTTAAATAAGCCACCTCAGTCAGAGGATTTAAAGATAAATATATATAGTATTTTATGTCTAATTAATTTCTGTCAGAGATTTAACATCTCTTTTTTTTTTAGGGTTATCCAGGACAGTATGACTATTGCTCTCAGGAGAAGCAGCAGCAAACAGTAGCTGGAGTCTGACCATCAGCCTCACTTATGAATCCTGTAGTGAAGTGCTAACATGCTCGGCTCCATCTCTTCAGTTTTGGTGGTGCTTCTAATCAACAACTCCTCAGATATGAGCTGGGCTCTGAGCCACATGATAAACAGTAAAGGGAGGTCAGGCGAGAAGGATAGATGTTAAAATGAACATCATGGGATTTTCAAATGCGGGTATGCCATGTGTTTTACATTTGTTTGTTTGTTTTGCTGAATGTCTGCTGTACTGACATGGCATGCGGACTAACACCAGTCAGCTTCTAGCCTTTTCTTTTGTTGGTAACCTCTTCTTTGATAATTAACATTTCGTCTCTTGGCTCAGAAAGTGTCTGAAGGTGTTAAAGGCTTAGTAAGTCTAAATTAAATTGTTCTTATTTCAGCTCCTCACATTATTTTATAGCATACCCCTTGCTGTGTCACTTCACATTAACCAAAGCACAAACATACAGGTCTCACATTTTAATGAATCCTTTTGGAGACCTGAATGAGAAATTTTCCACTATCTGTCCTCCTGTCTGTGTGTGTCAGTAACATGAATTCCAGCAGCTCTGTTTATCCCTGATCAGCTTCATGCTGAGCGGGTGAATGTTTGAGTGTTTGTGCAGAGAACTGTCATCTTCCAGTGGAATCTTTGCGCTGCTGTAGTGGCGATAGTTTGTAACCCTGACTCTGGTTGCTGTCAGTGGGACAGATCTGCTGGTGTGACAGGGCCCTGCATTGTGCAGAATAACATCCCGCTGGGAGATGTGTGAGGTTACACAGCCTGGAGTCACCAAATGGCCTATGAATAACAGTAGTCATTTTGTGTGTTATCTCATGCATCTCATGCTATTTAAAAACAACCCTGTGAGATCCTGTTGGGTAACAGTTCTACATCAATAGCAGGACAAATGAGATGGAGATAAAACATGACATGCAGAAACAAGTGTAGGAATTAGTTTCATTATAATAAAACCTCAGAGAAAATCTGAAAGGACAAACCCTGAGAGAGGGCAGAGAGAGGCAAAAGATCTGGAGTGTTCCATTTAATGAAGGGAAGTCATTTGTTTTGGTGGATATTATTCTCAGTGAAAGCTCAACTTCTACTCCTCTGTTCTGCTTGGTGGAACACAGATGATCACATCATGCTGTGTATGCAGAGGAAGTGAAGGTTGAAAATGACTGGTTTGTCTTGTAGAAATCAGCCTATTGAGGAAATTATAAATGGAAACACTTGTTTGAAGTTTGTTCAACCTCAGCGATACATTTACTTTCAATTGACCTTTAGACAGGCTGGATCTTCCACACACACACACACACACACACACACACACACACCAGAATGAGAATAATTTCTGTTGCCATCACATACTCATGACAAGTCGCAGCAGGAATTAATTGATAGAAGAATGAGTTTCGAAAGAAAACGTAAATGACATTGTCATTTTAGAAGCCCGCAACCTTGGTCTTTCACACTGGAATTATTTCCAACACTTTGAACATTCTTTTCTTTCTTTATGAACTAATTTGAATAAACGGCCAAGTAATGACAAGCTGTGTTACTCATAACATTATGTTTGGAATTAAGTGTTTTATTTTATAAACCAATTAGATGTGTTGCATTTGCATCCTCCTCCTCACGAACAGTTTCACAAGCCGTTTCTCCGTAATAAGTCTGACATTTGGAGGAATTTGTATTTCTGATAACCATTAAGGGTTTAATATTTAAAATTATAGAAAATCTGAAACGATTTGCATGCTCATCAAATATACATCAAAGCCAAAATCAGCAGGATTTCCACCCTTTAACAAGCATAAACATTTCCTAAACTCATCCCACTCAGTCATGTTTGTTGCTCATTAGCAGTCTGTGTCTGCAGAGATCATGTCTGCCTGATATTCCTGTTTCTGAATATTCAGGACATTTCTTGTTGTCTATATGATGTGGAGCTAAGCACACAGAGTCTTAGTTATGTTGACAAGCCTCCAGTGGTAGAATCGTGCTTAGTTTACTGTGTTTAAGGTTGCTTTTGTTTCATGATCTAAGTCATGATGATGTTATAGCCACATGTTCTAATGAGCTGCTATGAGTTGGTGTTGGATCATTTCATATTCAAGCCCTTCTGCGTACTGATACTATATTTGCTTTGCTGTCTCCTCACACCAGCTACAGTAACAGCTGTCAGACAAATGACACAGAAGCAAACTATGTTTGAGCTCAGTGATCCAATGATGGAGGTGAATCTGTCAGAGGTTGTAGTGCACTGGCAAGTTGTTACATACACACACAGTCAGAGAAAGAGAGCAACATGTGTGTTGGTGGGTGTGTGTGTGGGTGGGTGGCGGTGGCGGTAGTCTTCAGTGTTTGTTTCTCCCCTGAGAGATTCTCTGGCTCCACAGGAGTCCTGCCACCATCTTGACAGCCAGAGGAGCTTTGTGTGTGTGTGTGTGTGTGTGTGTTTGTCTGTGTTTGTGTGTGTATCCCCTGTGAAATGTGAAAATTACATTATTTTACACTCAATTACTTTCAAGGCTGTCAAAGTTACTAAACGTGTCCTGTATCATCACTGTGTTTGACTTGAAAGTGTAGCAGGAGAATACAAACATTTTAAGTTTATGTACTGTACAATGTATTTCAATCAGAGGTTTGTTGATGTACAGTAGCATAAACATCATTTAACTCAAATATAGATCACAGTGTAAGGATAATACTATTCCAGAAAAAATAGAAACCTATAAGAGAAACAAAGAAAGACAAAACATTATTTGAAACCTCTTTTCATCTTTATACATCATTATACTTCAATTAAATTTCCAATATTCACACACATTAAATTGCCTCAGTTCAGCTGTAGATGACTTGTCGGACACACAGGAATATTAAGGTTAATTATAGTAGACTAATCACAAAACTCATTAACTATTGATCAGGTGATTACTTCAGGCTGGTTTATGTAGTCTTAGTGCTTATTTCACTACAGGAAGATTTACATAAAACCAAACTTTTGGAAACTTTCTCACTCTCCAATATAACCACGCGATATACAATTGCTCTCACTCTCTCTCTGCCCTCTCTGTGCAATCATGTAGAAACCTCCTTTTATGAAACTGTGTGATTCGAGCAGTGTAGACATTACTATGCAAATGAGAAAAGGCAGAATCATCTGCACATTACCAAAAACATTTGCAGGCTTCAGGCACAGTGAAGGAAGTAGTCGATGATAGTCTCTCTAAAATCTGTTTTACAAACACTCCTCCTTGGTTTGTTTTGCTTTGTGTTTGTGCATAGCTAAACTGAGGATGTGATTTTGTCAAACAACATATGTATTTTGTATCTGTGTCTGCATTATTTCTGCTAAGTGTCTCATCAGTGTATTTACATGCCATCCCTTATTACTAGGAAGTAATTCTGTTTGGACAGTTAATCCATTTTAAATGTCATCAGTGTTAACATATTCATCTTTAGCTGTTCAGAGAATAGACTGGGTCTTGCCATTGTCAATGATGAAGGACTCTTGATAAGACATCTCCACATTCACTTAAACCTCTGTATAGTAATGTTGACTTAAGATGTTTGATGAATTAGACATAGAAGCTCACAACTTGTTCAGACTATTAATGCTTTTCTTGTGATTAAACGAAGCCTTTCTGCTCTGTTCTAACACTGAGGTATTTGATGTTAGGAATCAGATGGATTTTCTTTTCTTTCCCCTTTAGCAAAGCAGTTCTATGCAAATGTAATTTCGAACCTGCAGCCCTCAATTCAAATGAAGGCCACATCCTCACATGATGTAGACTGTGACACAGTGAAGTCAGTGTTTGTTCTCTCTTGGTCAGCCAGAGGATGATGTGTCCCCTCGTGTCCAGTCCTTGGTCCTGTCCTCTCATATCTCCCCATGTTCTCCTGTAGCTGATCCAAAGCTGGACCAGCTGTCCTCCCTCCCAGTGTCTTCTGTCAGGCCAGAGGGCTGGGCTGCTCTCTTGTGTCCTGTCAGTGGTTTGGACCTCAGTTTCTCTGTCTCTTCTCACCCAGACTCCCCAGACAGAGCAACCACACAGACTGACCTCCATCTTCTGTCCTTCAAACCAGGACAAACCTTGTATCTCCTTCAGTCATATCGTATAACTGCCAGATGTCTGCTTCAGCAGATTAAGAGAGTTTTGAATAAGATCCAGCCATTGATGGTGATATTTTACTGCAAATGTTCAGAACTTTGTCATGGATTTAATATAATTCCAGTGCCTACAGATGGGGCATTTGTTTTGTAAATATTCTTTCATATGTGTGTTGAACTGATCATACAGCAGGTTCAGTCAGCAGCAATGAGACAATGTCAAGTCAAAGTGTGTCTGGCGACACCATCAGTGTCTTATTACCTTACGAGTGGTGATGCAGGCAGTTTGTACTCCAGTTGCTTTTTAGACAGACTGCGACTGTGTGCTTTGATGGACTGCTCTTTGAGAGTGTTTTCTGCTTCATGCTTCACCTGCTGTACACATACTATAACAGATGTTTCACAACAGAATAATGAGTTTATTTTTTTTTCTGCTATAGGCGAGATAGGCGGCTATATATTCTGTTCTGGCAATTTCTGTTGAATAAAGCAACAATTAAAATCCACCATCTCTCCTACACAATCACCAACCTATTCATCTCTTCTCAAACAGAATACTCTCCTGCTTTGATTCACATTTGACAGACTCAACGCAGGAATTCTCAGAGACACCTGAGGTCTCTGCTTTTCTAATGCTGTGTGCAGCAGAGAGAAAGAAGAGAGATCATAGGTGGTGTGGAACATACAGCATGGGGCTGTACTGTGACATTGTGTTTGTAAAGATATTAATTAAACACCAGAGGAACAAGAGAGTTACAAATCTGCAGGTCAGCTTCTCCTATCTTTCTGTTGACTCCTGACCTGACATCCACACTCATACGTACAGGACATGTCAGTGACCTGTCAATAGCTCAGACAGATACATTTAATAACTCACAAATGCATTGTGTCCAAATGTCGGATCTTCTCTGGACAAGTTGGTACAATGTTTTGAGCTGAATTCAGGCGTCGAAGTTATTTTGAGACTCAAATTGCCTGTGTGTGTTTTCTGCCCCAGACAATCAAGGAGCCTTTCATGTTAGCCGTAAGCTCAGGGCTGTTGTACTCTCAGGCATTAAGACAGGCTTATCAAAGGGTTGCACTGATGTCATACTCTCTCTCACACACACACACACATGCACACACACACACTCTTTCTGAATCACTGTTCTTCCTCTTACCTTGCAGATATGGTGCAGTATTTGAAATGTGCTGGGACTTGTCAAACGTGTAGTTTTAATATTTAGCAGTAATGTTCAAAAGTTGACGCTGGATCTGATGTGTATATATCCAGTCACTGTACAGTTGAATAAATAAATAAGAAACTAATTATTTTCTTTCAGAATGGAAAGTAATTTAGTTGTACTATATTATTCTCAGCATAATAAAACTGTTATTACTGATGTGAATCATGTTTCATCATAAACAGTGTAGTTATTTTAGAGAGGAATGACAGGATGCTGAATTGCTGGACGGGTGACAGTTGAGTGCTAAAGGAACTTGATATATAATAACATTTCTTAGATTTACTAGATTTCTGATTTCCTCTTGATTCCATGCTTAGCCCCTTATCACTGTGGTCAAACAGATAAGATAAAACTGTAATGATCCTCAGGGAAAGCAAATCAAAGGTCATGTGTCATAGTTTTATGAAACTGACTCTTGAGCCGTGGACTATCTCCATTTGGTGTATGTTTGTGTGTATGTGTCGAGTGTCCTCTCTTATCACTCTTTATATTGTTAGTCAAAATAGACTATGACAGAGTGAAAGCCAGACTGTCTGATCCTGAGGAACAAAATAATTGGCCTCTGAACAGCACGGCCACTGTCTTGCCTCTGTTTCTTGTTAGCTTAGGTTTTCTCCTTACACACATAAAAGTGTTGCTGAAGTTTTGGTTGTTCTTTTTACCGGCACTTATTATATTCCTGTTACCCTTACATTTCTTCCTCATTATATATGTTGGCCTGCCACAGTGTTCAAATACCTTTAGATCTAGTGTAAAGTTCAGCAGGGCTAAAGTTGTTTGTTGCACCATGAGAAAAAAATCTGCTATGTAAACACAGACTTTTACATTTGTTACATGCTGCTGGGATGTAGAAACAGGGTTTATGTCTCCAACAAAGTAGTGTGCTTCCTGATATTAGCTTTATTTCTAATTACTGGACCATAGGGAAAGTTGTTTTGCCATGTAAACACTTCAAAAATATTCCTGTTCATATGGATATAAGTTTAAGCTGGTTAATGTCATGCTAAAGCATAGCACATTACTTTAAACTGCTGAACCTGCTGCTTTTCTTCTTCTGTTGTTGTTCCTAAATGGCTGAACACAGAATCCCAATAAATCCAATGTTTTATCAGCCTGTTGACAATCATCTTTGTTCCTCCTCTCTCCCTCATTTATGAATGACTTCAGTGGCTCTTTGGTTTGCAGCAGAAAGGTAATCGAAAAGCAGTGAGATGAAGCTTATTGTCTCATTTCTGTTGGGTCATGACTTGTGCCTTTGTAGATATAGACTGTCTTCATCTCATTAAGTCCGATTTCTTTTTCTTTTTTTTTTTTTACCATTAGTAATCAGAGCCCTATACTCTCTGTGGACTGAGCCCAATGGCAATAATACCACCATTTTCGTGAGTCTGAACCAGAGACCATCAGGCACTTACCTCTTTGCATTTTATCTTCTGTTTTATCCATCCATGCAAACATCTATTTTGCTGGCTCAGATGGCTACAGCTCTCCAAACAAATGACTCATTAACAGCACAGGTGGCAGGACAGTCAGACTAAAACAGACCAATGTCTTCGAATATTGATGCTTCTGAAAAAGCTTCAGTTTTGGGGAGCAAAGTGTATAAAAAGTACAAAACAGTCATGAATCAAAACTCTGTAGAGACACACATAATCAGTCGGGATCTGGTGTGATGAAACCACTGGGATGGAGTCACTAGGAAATAGACAGAGGAGCTCTTTATTCAGGACAGAGACCAACAGCAGAGGAAACTAGAGCTCAGGGTCATTAGCATCAGAGAACAAGTATCTGTAACTGCTGTAAATGATCCACTTCTGGAGGTTAGTGCACAGAGTGGAGGCGCTATGTAATATAGTGTCATAAATTTGGGATTTCTCCTTTAATACTCTGCAGATATACTCCTAAAGTGTTCCTGATACTTGATATCAGGAAAGTCAAGTAGCTAAAATGTCAATGAACCACATTACAGCTTACAGGCTCTTGTATTATGTAACATGTACCAAAAGGCACGTCTGAATGATAACCTGCAGACCTCCAGGCGTGCCTTTGTATCACCGTATTGAAGATGAGGTTGTGAACCTATGCTTGCTCTTAACTGGGAGAATAGAGGTCAGCACATAAAGTGCAAATGTCAGAGAGAGAGAGAGAGGGAGGGCATGACTGGCTCTTGAAAACTTTCTTTCCTCAACATGACAAAACAGAGCACTGAACCTGGTGAAGTAATGCAAGTTTGTTTTGAGGTTCACATTATGACTGGAAGGGAGGGTGTGTGTACATTTGGAGATGAGACTGTTTTCCAGTAAAGTTAAACAGGTGCCTGTCAGCATTGTCTCTGCATACACTTACAGCCTTTCGCTCTCTCTACGATAGAATAATGCAGATGCAATATTGACTCCTCTAATCATCAGCTTTTACCTCCAGCCCACATTCTGTAGGTTTCAGTGAACCAAATTCATTCCATTTTGCTTGTTGGGCATGAATGGACCACCCCAGATCACCACCAAACACTCACTGATGTTCAGTGTACTGTAAGAGAATCTGGGATATGGAGGTGGATCGGTTCAGCATCTCTGTCCAGTAATGATCACACAGACATGAGCTGCTTTGATAAAGGAAGGAAAGCAAAGCACATTTGATGTTCACAGGAGCAGCAGGATGAACTCTGTCTCTTTCCCAAACTCTTTCTGCTGGGTCTTCTCTCTTCTCCTACGTGTTAGTCTTTCTCTTTCTTAAAAGTTTAGAGACACACCTGCAGTGTTAATGTAGTACATGTGGCGGGACTCCAGGGGTACATGTTGGTGTACAGGCACTGATTAAGTGGAATAATTGGTCCCACAAGGAAGTAGAAATATTAAAGCAGTAATAAATCCCATAGCCTGTCATGTTATGAAGGGTCCTTGCTGTTGCAGACACAGTGATACAGCAGTACATAGGAGTTATGCTACATATCCACCTACTACAACAGTGACACAACTGACAACAGTTAACAATAGGTGTACCCTAGCATCTAGTTTAAATCCAGGTTACCGACAGGAGTCCCACCCCCCAAATTATTTGATGGATCTTTTTTTTACAATACAAATGTGTTCTGATGCTGTAATATGTTAAATTTAATGGGTGATACTTAAGTCAAATCTTTCAATTTCATATTCTATGGAAATAGATATTGTGACTCCTCTGTAATCACAGATATTTTGATATATCTGTATAGCAAAGATAGAAATAATAATAATGTAACCCACATAATTCCAACAATAACCACAGTCCTGGTATTATCATGCTTGGCCTCTTTAGAGATTAAAACACGCAAACAAATGCTTCACTTACATTCCATAGACTTAAATAAGGTAATGAACTTGGACTTGACTGAGATCAAGATGTTTAATTTCTGCTGTCTTACTATCAGACATGAGGTGAATAAATATTTCTCTGTAATTAGTTCCCTGTTAAATCACGATTTGATAGGATATTAGTGAAACTTACTGTTCTATAAAAATGATTCCAAGTGTGGATGATGACTGATTCTTATCTCCTACACTTCAAGCTACCCATTTCTTCCAAAATCATGATTGTGTCATGAATAATGCATAAAGCTTATGCAGTAGGGATGTCAGAGCGAGAGACAGTTTACATTTCATCTGCCTGACCAATGGCCTTTGCAGTTTGGCTTCAACATGGAAACAAGACTTGACTTGTCTCTGAGGAATCAGCGTCTCATCTTCTCTGACAGAAAAATGTATTTCCATTGCTTCCGTCTAACCTTTGCTTTGTTTCTGTCTTTGTGATGCTGCTGACATATTTTAATAGAAACAGTTTTCTTCTCATCTGAGTCTAAATACAAATGAGCAGTATGGTAGGAACTGGTGCAGGTATAAATTATTTATCAGGGCCATAAGGTCTCATGTGCGAGAGAGAAACTGACAGATATATAGATTTAAAATGAGTTAATGACACTTATGACTTACTTTTGAAATATGAACTGAATATAAGGACACGGGCAGCATAAGACTTGACTGTAAATGCTGGAGATATTTATCAGTTATTCAGTGACACAAGTGCACTTTGCTTAGTTTTACCAGAGCCAGAGGCATTTTTGTTTTGGGTTTTGGGTTGTCCGTCCGTGTTCTTTAGATTTGGCGCAGACATTCATTTAGACTCAAGGATGAAAAGATTAGTTTTGGTGGTCACAGGTCAAAAGTCAAGTGCAGTGACCTTGTGTTCTTATGAATACAATCTATCAAATATTAGTATTATTATAAATATTTGCTTGTTCTCATAGATAGACTGATTAGACCTTGGTGGTCAAAGGTCACTGCGACCTCCACAAAACCTCTTTTTTTAACTGTTAAAACAGGACTAAAGGGTGGAAATCCTTTTGAATCTTCTTAGCAGCAACGTAATTTGGCAAACTACAGTGATAACCACTGTGATTCAGTATCATTATCACCACAGTAACCGACTGTTTACCTGCACACTGTCTTTCTCTAACAAGGTTGTTTGGTAATTTATTGGCGCTGTTGTTTTGTAGAGAGTCTTTAATGAGAGGAGTAAACTGGGTAGAAGAATCAATGAGAAAACTCATATTTCAAATCGCTGGTTCTCCATAACAGCAGCAGCTTCAAATACACTATGTTTATGTAAATGTTTTTAAGAAATATATATTTTATCAAGTTCATTGGAGGTTGCTGATGGGTTTTAAATGACATTTATGACATTTATAACTGACACATTATCCTATAGTTTTATGGATTTGCAAATGTCAGGTGAGGCTAAAAGAAAACACTGAAAGATATCACACAGCCTCCATGCCTACACACTCCACACATACTCTCTCACACATACATATAAATAAATATAGGAAATAAATTAGTTATTCCAGATTAAAACCTGTTGGTGAAATGAAACCAGACGGAGAGACAGGCCTGCACAGTGCTGAGGAGAGTCCCTCCTGCAGAGTCACATGTACAGTTTGACAGTTTCTAATAATGACTTTAAAATGATGCCAGTTGCAGAGCATGTGAATATGACAGTGAGGTGACATGATCCAGTTCTCTCCACCTCTCATCTGATAAAACATCAATTACTTTTATTTTTAAATGATGTAACATTTTGGACACTTATGCTCAGAGTGGGAGTTAAATATGTGGGAGTGAGTGTTTGTCTGGTGAAGTGGTGTATTAATCACTGTGATGGAGTGGCTTTGCTGCTCTATGGCAGGCGTGTGTATGTGTGTGTTTGTGCGTCTCCAAAAAAAGGCAATGAATCACTTTCAGCAAATCTTGACATGAACCGATCAGAAGAGATAAAACTGTTATAAACAAATTACTTCATTTTACTACAAAGAAATAAAATCTCTTTCTCTTGAAAATCCAATTCATATCGAACAGTGACACTTACTAATGTTAAATGTGTTAATAGCCTTATTACTTTTTGAGACAAATGTTTATGAAATAATTAAGATACATCAGTAGGTTGGTTATATTATTTGTGCCTGCTCGATGACCACATAAGAATGCTGCAGATAATGCATACATTTTCTGCGCCGTCCCTTTCATATAATAACTTTCTACTTGACTTTAAATTTGTTCACGATTATATTGTTGGTCTTTGCATGGTCATTTAATCTATAGTCTTTTTCCTTCTCTTTCTCTTCGATCTCCGTCTTTACCACAGATGTTTCTTACCTGAGGCTGCTCAGCACAGGTTGGTTGGAAATAGTTAATTAAAGTTCTAAGTTATTAATTTCTTCCCAAGCTGGATGTTTGCTAGAGTGATTAGGTTGGGAGTCTTACAGAGCAGCAGCAGGAATCTCAGGGCAATCATCAGTAAAATCAAGATATTTGCATTTGTCAGTTATTACCCCTCCAGCTAATTTTCCACCTCAAGAATTTCTCTTGCTTTTTTACACATGTGATGCTGTGAAAGAATCAAACTAAAATCAGAAACAAAAGTTGCAGTATTTTATTTCAGTTTTAGTGTTAAGATTGATAAAGAGAACATGGCTGAATACTGTGAGAACTGATTAAATACGATCTGAGTATAGATCAGTTGGAAGTTGGTTTCTACAACTGGGTTTCTCTGGTGGTGACAGCCCTAGGGCCCACAGCCCACAGGGTTCTAAAAGCTGATCTGGTTGTACATTCAGCACAGTGTGGGTGTTAAAATGTACACCTGGAAGGTGACCTCTCTTTTTAATTGTTTAATAAACATTTAGAGCTCCCAATGATTCATTTCAATTGGTCGGACAGTCCTATTTGTTATCAGGCCAAGTTCCATTGTCTTTGGCTAATAGAAGTGTGTTGGTGTGGAGGGCACTTGGTTTGCTGCCTTGTTTAGCATCCCTCATTCCTGAGTCTAGTTCCAGGAACCCAAATCAGTGGAAGGAAGGACATTTACAGAGAAGATGTTTTGCTTGTTAGATGTTTGAGTGTATTTCAGCACCAAGTCTCACCTTTGTTCTCTCTGCTGTTTGTTGCACAGTGGGTTTTGTGACTTTTATTTTGTGTGGTTTCACTGCTGCTGGAAATCGAGTTAATGAGAGCACTGAGGGCTAGATCATACAGTTCATTCATGGGCCTTGAAAATTAACTAAAGGCTAAAAGCTTTTTAAATTTTTATTTCAGTCTCTTTGTCTCTTTTTTGTTTTCCCATCTGCCCGAGGAGGACCTCAGGTTTTCCGTTCAGCTGCCTCACAGTCAACATGCTGGAAGGAATTCCTCTCTGCTCTTTTCTGGTTGGCTGGACCTCAGAGGAATCATTCCTTATATACTGTCAGCCACTTTGTCCTGTAAACAGGGAATTCTACAGGAGCAAGGAGCCAGGAGGGGTATAATCAAGAGTCAAGCCATTTAATTAGGTTAAAGGAAAGCCTCCTCCACGCTGGCATCACTGAACCAGTCTGTCAGAATCAGCCAGCTTTGTCTTTGTGTTGGCTGGCTCTGCTCATGAATCACTCCAATGATTCTGCTTACTCAGGCGTCATTCTGTAGTTCAGGGCTTAGATAATGGGAAACTGCAACTAAACCCATCACTGTCTAAATGTCTGGCATGCAGGGTTGAGCAAACCTCTTGAAATGACTTTCCTGTTACATTCAATTTAAAGGCAGTCGAAATGAATGTCAAGGCCTCTTCTCTCCTCTCTTCATCCTTCTCTTGTTCCTCTCACCTGTTGTGTACAGATCATACCTGCCTGATGCAGAAAAACATTTTAAAAACATTTTTTATATTAGTCTGGTCAAATATTTGTTGTGCTCTAAGTAGCAGCAGTCTGATCAAACTGAAAATGTTACTGTTAGTGAATAGGACAGTGTATATTTTTATACATCTACACATTGGCACAGTTGTTACTAATATCGGACTACAAGAGAAATATATTTGCACATGATATTAGAATCCACTTAACTGACTTGTTAAGGGTTCCCTTAGTGCAAATTCAAATTTGATATGATTTTAATGAGGACAATTAGTCTAAAAGAATGGCATTTCAACTGATTTAATAAGGTCTCTATTGGGTTTAATGTGTATTCAAATTGTAATGAAGTTAATTGTAACTGTCTATGGATTAACTTTATCCATAGAGACAGAGTATACAGCTAGAAGCAGCTAAACATCCGTCCCTCTCCTCCATGCAGGAAGCTGTGTCAGGACTGACTCAGAGTCCGCACAATGATCCACTCCACTGGGTCTTAGCCATCAAACGTGTCCTCCAATCCCCCTCTGATCTCACCTGGTCCACTCCTCTGTGCTCTGAGCATCAACATTGAACCTCACTATAAACGTGTATGTTCTATATTTTCTGAGTGAATGTACATCCACAGTTTACAGCAGCATATATACACTTGTATACTCAGTCATATGATAATCTGTTTCCAGTCATCAGTGGTGTTTATCTGCAGAGTTCATTAGGAAATGTAAATGTAATACATTATGCAGAAAGCATAAAGCTTATTGCTGTGAATCACATATTAATGCAACAGCTGCATAAAGTGTTTATACTAGAAAATGCTCACCTCAGCTTTGATTCTGTGGTGAAGTAGAGGCTTTTCTGTGGATGACTTATTGATAAACGTATTATATATTAAAGGATTAAATCTAATGGCTGCTCCACCATCAGAAAATTTAGGTAGCTCTGCTGCTCTTGGATACTAGGTGTACATTATTGTCCAAAAACTCCTTTAGGTCATTTTACCCCTATGAGGATCAGTGTTGTGACATTTATCAGGAATTTAAAATGCGTGGATTGCCTACATGCTTTTCCTCTTGGCTAATGCCAGCCTATAGCCAGAGAATTACAGATTTTCCTGCTTGGTGCTACAGTGTCTAATCTATTACAGCAGGACTTGCTACTCTCAACAATGAGAAGCGTTGTGTCTTTGTGCTTATGGGAATAATGAGAATAAGCCTTTTTAAGATTAATGAGTGATTTGTTAACGTCTCTTAGTTTTACCTTATACGCGTGTGCTGTTACTCTGTTTCAGCTACTAGATGTGCTGTCTTTCCTTCCATTTATATGATAAATTGTGGCTGCATCTTGCCAAATTGCAGTTAGTGAAACCATTTCTGGATAGTGCTTTACAGAGCTGATGATGAGTCAAAGGAGGAGGCATTGCTTTAAAAGGGATGAAAAGGTTGATGTGATTTATTGCTGGTGTTTCATCCTTCTGTTTGACCTCTGGGAGAAAAAAAGCTATATTATGGGTCAGGCTGAGTGTTGTATATGTTTTATGAGTTGGTATGATGGGTCAGATATAGCTGTCCATACAGGGCTATAATATTTCTTCAGGATGTTGTAATTCTTGCTTGTGGTGTCGGCAGCTCCGACAGTGTGGCCCTTGGTTTGCTGTATCCTGCTTGTCTCTCTTGTTGTACATTCAACAATTGGTCAATTTATCACCCTGACAGTTAGGCTGCTTTGCTCATGACAAAACATTGTAGTCCTTGGTAGTTGTTATAGCACCAGAGAAACACCTGTGATCTGCAGCTAATGGAATTGTGTCTTTTCACACCATTCTGCCATATTGTATAGATTTTGTATAAAATATAAAATATATAAAATAGCAGCTTCTCCTCATTTCTTAAAAGCCATACATGTTATGCAGTAGCCCTCTTTTCTTGAGATCTATTCAGTGTTGTTTTTGATCCTTGGTGAGGTATTATTTTCTCCCTGAGTGGAAGAGATCAGATATTCAGGCTCTTACAGAGGCAGTATTTACATTACAGAGTCTAATGATGTATTGATCTCTCAAAACCAAATTGTTCACAATTGATTTAGTCTGGAGAAATGTTTTATTTTTTCTAAGTGTCTGTGATTATATATTTATCTCAGACAGACGAAATGTAAAAGCTTGCACAGAGGCTGATAACAAATTAAATGCATAGCAGCTGTTAAAGTTTTTCAGTAACATAAGTCAATTTTGAGTGAGTCAAGGCTCAGATGAATTAAGTGAGCACTCTTCTTGGAGGTTAAAAAATTCCCAGATTTTCACTGCAAAAGCAAGACCTCAGACCAGACAAAGTTTGACACATCACATTCTTCCTGGATTATAATTAAAAAACATTCAAATGCCTGAAAAAGACAAAAAACAGACTAAAATAAATAGAGCAGTCATAATGAGCTTTCAAAGCCTGTGCAGAAGCTTTTCCAGCAGCACATCAGAAGCTGTCTGTGCTTTTATTATTTTGTCTTTACTCTCCTGTCAGAGGATGTCAGTGCTGCTCTTTCATTCATACACTTCCGCGTTGGACTGCTAATTGCTCTGCACTCTGATGAGACTTTAATTGAACTCATACAGGCAGAAACACACACGCACACATACATAATGTGCTGGGAGCCCATGGCTGTGAATGTGGACAGGGTCTGCTGTTGTGATGATAAAGGTCCTGCTGGCTGTGTGTTTGTCCTCAAGTCAGGAGGCTTCAGGGTTGTGTGTGACGCACAAGGGTTAACAGAAACACAGCAGGCAGGAGGCCAAAGGAAAAATAACAACATCCGCTGTCAACAAAACACACACACACACTGTCTGTGTTTTATGCTGTGGATTAGAGAATAATTCACACATAACTGTTGTGGATCAGTCTGTTGTTTTCCAAATATCATGGTAAAAACTTCTGTGGTAAAGTTGGTTTTGATGAGATGCATGAACAATGAGTCAATGAATTCATCGGTTATTGTAATGGGAAACTTATAAACATCATGTTTTACATATACACGAAATTTAACACACATCAACCTCTCTCACAGAAGACATGTTGACATGTCACAGAGGAGAAGCTTGTAATATGATGGTACCCATTAATTGAAGGCTGCTTCAGTCTTAGGGTCCTGGTATATGACAAACTGACACACTCCCAGTAGAACAACACCGTTATGTGTTATTAGTAACTTACATTTGACTATTCACTTTACCCCACACAGGACAAACTCAGCTGCCGCTGTCATCTAATAATGCATATGACTCAATCTTTTTCTACACTTCTGTTTTCTGAACCAAAACAGTCATTTTAGAGCTGCAATTACAGCCTTTTTGTTTAGTAAATAGCCTGAACTGTACAATAACCAGCAGCTTGTTTGCTTTATTTGTACAACATTGTCCTGATGGAGAGAGACACATTTTAGTTCAAGCCCAAACTAGGTCCACTGATAAAGAGCCCAAACTGTTCAACTGATTCTCTGAAACTGACATATAAAATGTAGGCGGGACTGGCAGACAAAAGAAATGAGCCGTATTACCTCTAAGAGGTGAAAATGAGGAGGATATGAATCTTACTCAAATACAAACACTGACAGACAACTAAACACAGTATTGTTTATGATTCAGTTACATTTCCCAGTCGCCTATAGGAAGCTGTGTATTATCGTTCCAGCAACAAGCAGTGAGGATAAATGATTCCAGATTTTCAATCTGTCACTTTACAGGAATCTGGAATCCATAAACCTCAGATATTTCAGCTGTATCCACATTCTGTAGGGACCTGAGCTTTCATTATCTTAAATTCAACATCTCTCAGATGTCTCAAGTTAGATTAGACAGAAACTCAAGTGTACTTGATATTATGTTTTCAAATCTTGTTGCTGCCTAAAATGAAGTAAACGTGTCCCTCTTGCTAACTGTGGGAGGACTATATTTTCTCTTCTCTGTGCAACATAGTAGCAAGTCTAGAAACTCTCTATGTGTGTACCACCCCAAGCTTCCTCTCCACAGCTTGTTTTTGGTACATCAGGGTCTGTTTAACGTTAGGCTTCATGCTGGCAGAGTCAGGAGAGGCTGCAGAGTGGATGTGATCCACAAAGAGGTTAAGAGAGACACACAGCAGGAAGGAGGTCAGGAGAGGGCAGCCTGTGCCAATCCACTGCCAAGGTTAGACACCTACACAGCTACACACACTGCTGGTTGCCAGGGTTGGAAACTCCCAGCAGTGTATTTTTTTCTGCTCTAATTTCAGCTGCTGCTGTCAGCGGCAGAGCTACATCTTAACTAATTATTTTGAGCATTTGTATGCTCCCATGTTTTTGTAACTGACCTTCTTTTTCTCTCAACTTTTCAACCCCGACTTTTATATATTTTTGCTTTGAAATGTATCAACAAGTGTTGAAATAACAGAAATAGTAAGCAGGGGTGGCAGACCCAGCCAGGTAGATTGGCTGAGGAAAGGACAGACATGAGGGTGATCATGAGAGCCATCCAGAACACAGAGCAGCCTCTCTCCCTCCCTCTCTCTCTCTGACAGACACACAGGAATGGAATACATTCTTCTTTGACATCAAACATCATTTCTTGTCATACATATGTAAGTGTACTCCTCAGTAAGTGCAGCCTTTTCCTCTTGAAGCATTTCAGGAGGTTAACTCTGATTCAGTGGCTCCACTCTGACTGATTTCATGCTGCATTTCTATTTGGGAAGAAACATGGAGAAGAAAATGTGCAAATAGCTGATAATCAGCAGATGGTCTGTGAGTTTGGGTGGTACACAGTGGGTGTAGGAGGACAGCAGTGATCCACTTCAAACAGCCAGACGCATCCACTTTACTGATTGAAAATCTGCACGGTGTTTCAGCCTGACATGGTTAATATAATTATTCAGTCCATTCAGATTAAACATAAATTAACTAATTATCAAATAACCACAGTCCATTTGATTTTAATGTTGAATTCGGCTCTCCCCACCCACAGCTGTTCTCTCTCAGTCTCAGCAGTGATTTTGATAAAAAGAAACAACAACAAACTTTAGCTTTATAAGAGTTTCAAAAAAGGGTTGTACCCACATTTGTACAGACACAGTTTCAGTATTGAAGCTACACAGAAGTTTATGTATCGCCCCTAAAACATAATCCTACCTGCCTAAATCACGAATTAAATCAGGATTTTATTTTTGTGAAAAATGCAGCAGTAAAAAAATTGTCTTGATGACATAACGTTCAACCACAATATCTGATAGACTGGAGTTTCTGCAGGCTGCCCAAAGCCGTAATTTGTAAGTTCTTCAGTTGATTCAGATGTATAAACTATGAAGAGTGAGTAATCACTAGCTATTATTGTTATCATCAGTACTGTCTTGTAGACTATTTCTTGTCCGACTGAGTGAAGAAAAAGCTCATCAGTCTACCTAAAACCAGGAGAAATTTCTCTGCTCCCGGTGCCTGGCACATTTGCACAATGGAAATTAGATTCACTCTGACACACTGAGAGAAAAAATGTAAATGGGAACTTTCATCAGTGTGAGTCAAACCAGGAAAAAAGAAGAGAAGATGCAAAACTGAACCTGTGCTTCTCTACACACACACACATATATATATATGTGTATATATATATATATATATATATATATATATATATATATATATATATATATATATATATATATATATATATATATATATATATATATATATATATATATATATATATGTGTGTGTTTGCCACCATATATATGTATAGTGGAAGTGGAAGAGTCTGAGTCTGCTTGGAAAAGACCAAAAAAAAAAAAAAAAAATGTAGTATTAAAGGCAGCTTATTAATATATAATAAGGCAGCTTATTGTCTTTTCCAAGCTGACTGAAGCACTTGGGCCACATCAAAGACCATGTTACCCAGTAGTCTCCTGCTTTAGTTGTCAACCTCCAGTGGGCTTTCATCTTGGAAAACTGCCAACATATTTAGTGTGATGAGAAGTTCTCTAAATATGTTCAGGAAATAGACTACTCTTTCCCTGGATGTTTTAAATATGATGTTAGCTGTTATCCATTATTGCATTTTATTAAACCTGCTGTAAATCAAAAGGTTGTGTCTGTTTAGTTCCATACTGACATCATTTTGTGTGTGTTGGTGTCTGTGAATTATGTAGTTAATTTCATGCCAGTCCTTTTAAGGGTCATATACACCCACAGTCACTTCTCATGAATAGAATGGAACCCATGAATAGCAAATTTTTGTGCAGATTTTTAGCTGGAGACGTTGTGGAGAAAGTGTTTGGAGAAAGTGTTTGCTCATGGACACTGAATTTGAGTTTCATTTCTTAGTTTAGGTACTCATGCTGACTCCCAGAAGGTCTAGCATTTGTTCTGCAAGCCTGACGCATTTTGTAGATAAATGTGCATGCATATACAATTTCTGTGCAAAAGAAAACATTTTTCCCAGATTATTGTCTTCTAAATTGGGAAAGGAAAGTTTCATTATTTAAATCAGATGTTTGGCATAATTGGTTCTTGTTTAAGGCCTGCTGCTGTGGGTAAGGAGCCACCTTGGCGTCTTGTTCTTGCTGTACAGCGGATACTGTGTTGGCTTTATGTAAAAGTGCTGGCCACTATGTCTGAATAATCGCACTCTATGATTCTAAAGGTATTCAAAATATATTTATTTTGAGATTTAAATGTCCTTTAGTTAGTATTGGCTCATTCATTTCTTCATATTAAATTCATTTAAAGTGCTTCAGTCTATTTCAGGTCAGACGGCTGCTATATAGCTGTAATAACCTGCATACACAGTAGTGAAGGTTATGTGGCTCTAATAACTTTTGGATGAAATGCCTCTATCAGTCTAATATGGCTCTGTCTGTGTCTGATGTCTCTGTATTTCTGGCTGTGTCCTTTGCCTCAAGAGGAAGGATATATGGAGTCTGAACTGTGAAATGAATACATTGTCTGTCATTTCTCTGTGCACTGGGCTAAAAAAAAATTGTCTGTAATAACAACTAGCAGCCTGAGTTCAGATCACTGAGATTCAACAATTTCTCACTCTGGCAGTCGTTTTATAAACATTATTGAGAATAAATTGTGTTCTCATCATTCTGAAAGTCTTCCAGACTCAAAGATAAAGGTCTGGATCTGATGAGTTTGTTCTCCTCTCAACCTTTTACTGAAATCAGCGTCATTTCCAACACCTTTAAGTGTGATAGAGTCAGTCTGAGTTATAAATACCTGCATGGCCGTAGACTACATGGTGATTAGATATTGTATGGAGCAGGTTTCTTTTGAAGAACTAATTTGCACTGGTGACTGTTTCTTTCAGAGATGAATGAAAGCTGCTGTGAAGGTCATCCAGTCTGCTCTGTCACTGATATGGAAATTTTAAACTGGAGTGGAAAGTTTACAGGGTCTGAGGCGGTTATCTAATTTGAATGTTCAAATGCAGAAGATGAGGAAATTGTCTTAGTGTAGATATAGTAAAGAACCAAAAACAAAATAGTGGTGAATTTCACAATTATCAAAGATGAATTGTGTATGAGAGCTGATAATAAATGTTTTGATGATGCAGCAAAGCACAAGTCAGCTAACATTTGATTTCCTCTCTGTTTTTTTTTTTCAGGTAAGTGCTGCCAATGAAGAAAAACAACAAGCAAGATAGATTTAACAAAGATCATCCGCTATCTTCAGCAGCATTTAGTGAGTGTGTTATTCTTTGTTTCTATAATGATGAGAGAACTGTATCCAGAGAGCTGCTGCTCAGATGATAATGGCAGGACACAGAGAGATTTTCTCTGTTGTTCCATACAAACATGGAGGAGAATCCTAATAGGAAGAAACAGCAGCTCTGTTTGGGTCTCACTGTCAGCGATTCTTTGTGGGAGATGCCAGTTGTAATTCTTCTACACAAGAACAAGTGCAGTGTGATTTTGAGTGTGTTGTTCTTGTTTGTGTGCATTAGGCTCGTAGCTTTCCCAGTTCGCTTTTAACAGAACCCAGCAGTGTTGACCTTGTGTTGTAGCTGGCGGCTCAGGCTCTGTGTTATCAGACGGCAGTATGACTGGATGGTCATATTTCATACAGAAATCCTCAGGCTCAAACACCGGAGCAGGTTGGACTTTGGAGAGAGCTACAAATGTTTATGTGGAGCCAGTGGAAATATCAGGTAGATAGGAGCTGTTAACATTTTGTATGTGGCTGTGTGTGGGTATGGGAGTGGGTGGTGTGGCTCTTTTGATGCACTGATTGTATAGCGGGATAGGAAGCATCATCATGAGTAATAGAAATCGCCCACTGGCCTGTTTTCACCCCAGATGATCCTATTCATCTTCTGTTTCAAATTTTTTTGTTTGTTCTCTTCTTTTGCTATAATGTCGTCCTCCATCTCTTTTCCAGAAAAGCCCCCACTTTTTATTCAACACATAGGCAGTCTATATTCTAGATTATTTTTTGCTGAGGGTATTTGAAATGGTTTGCTACTCATAGATCAGTCACAGAATGGAGGGGGAAAAAGTTCAAAAGAAGCTCCCAGTACTCAAAGCATAACAACGAAGTTTTGAAGCACAGAGTGTTTTGTACTGCAACAACAAAAGAACTGGACAAAAGAAGTCAAAATGTAAAATATAAAATATGTTTGTAGAGCCCAGGAAGATGAGTAAGAAGAACACAGACAGAATGTATCAACTCTTCATTGATCCAGCAGCCACACATACAGGTGCAACATAATAATTCAGCTGTTTACAGACATGCTGAATGTATTCCCTACTTCACAAAACATTTGCAGAACCTGGTTTGGATGGCTGGAAAGTGTAGGTGTCATAGTAGCAGGTACTGTGCATGCTGACTCTCTGTCCTTGTTAATGTTATTAGTCACACCTGTGCTTTTCTTGCTGTAACAAGTCATTTCTTCTGTTAATCTGCAGTACGTCTCCATGCTCTGCCCTGCATTATGCAGTATTATTATGCCAGTATTAGTGACAAATAAGTATAATTAAAGTCTGTGGGTTGTTTGAAGGTTTCCATATGGACTTTTTCTCTTTCATATTAATGACGAAGCTCTGACTTCCCTCTGCTGACTCTGGTCTGGTCTGATAGGATCCTGTCAGTAACAGACTCGTAGTATTTTCTCAGCCGCTACATCAGTATAGAGTCTGAGAAGCAGCGCTTTACTGTCCTCTGGCAGTGTGCCTCACTTAAGTTATATCTGAGGAGATAAAAATCCATTATCTAGTATTAACATTTTTAATACTGAGAGATGAAGTAGATATCCGTGTAAAATGAAGTTTTAAAGTTGATATTGAGACATCGCTCAAAATGATGTTTGGCTATGAAATTAGCAGGTTGTTAAATCCGATTACCAAAGTATATGAAGTATTAAGTGTGAGGGTACACTTCAGCCTCACAGAATGACTGTGCTCATTCCATTTCCAACATGAAGTACTTGCATAGTGAATTTCAAGGATTTCAAGATGTTGCTACTTTAGAATGTATGTTTTCTGCATCTATTTCTCTTGTACTATTAGCTTGGATGAAGGCTGTTGCAGTCACTCACTCACGCACTCGCTTGTCATTTCTCAATATCTGTCTAAAGATATGATGCTTTGCTTTTCTACCTTTTATTCTAGTCAAGGTTGACAAGGAATAATCTGTCACTGTTGATTTAAAGCAATGGACTGAGCTAAGATGAACTCTGACGTTATCTGGAAAAAGTAAAACTGACACACACAAGCACACTTGCACACCAACCACCACCCCAATTTACAGTTGGTTTGGTACCATGACATCTGTGACTCCATCAACACCAGTCTCCTGCACAGCTGAACGCACCAACAGCAGTTTCTATAATACTGAGACAGCAGATGGATAGAGTTTGAAGGAGTGAAAGCAGTTTGATAGTGTACTCGCTGGGTGTGTGGGTGTGTGTGTCTGTGTTTGTTAAGTCACACCTCCTTCTCTGTTGTTGTCTCTGTCAAGTATGCTACATCCAAACCAATGTGTTCCCTTTCAAAACTAATTTATCAGTTTTGTATTCATTGTTGTACAAATATTAACACTGGAACTTACTTGGATGTAGACTTGTCTGCATATGTGACCTTCCTTCCCAATTTAAGATGCTGACCTAAACCAGAATAATAAATGTAATACATTCACAGCAGTTATTACACATGTGCAGTGCAATGCCAAAATGATGTACGTATTTTGTGAGACTAACTCTGAATTAACTTCATCCCCATTGGTCAAAAGTTCAATCAAAAGTGGCATTTGTTGATAAACAATACTCAGAGTCTACAGCAATTCTAATGGACCTGTGAGGTTGGAGGTGTAGGCTACAGGTTGTGGTGCTTTGAGCTAAATGCTGATGTTGGCATGGTAACATTTGTTGATTAGTACTTGGGACTGATGGGAATCAGCTGAGGTTTATGCAAATGCTACTAGTTTTTCAGGTTTTTGGTCATAAACCAAAATTAAAAATGTGACCTGATGTTGGTGCTATATGAAAAGTCAGCAGATTACCAAAGTTATCACATTTTAGGGGATTGTAAATGTCTGGGCCAAATTTTGTCCCAGTTCATCGAGTAGATGTCAAGATGCTGCTGGTGGCACAATGTGGCTCATTGGGATTCATCCTTTGGGGACATCCATATCAAGGTTCATGGTAATCCATCCAGTAGCTGACAAAAGATTTCACTCAACACCACAAATATAGCCTGTATAAAATGTTATAGCAGTCCAATAGTTGTTAACCCTCCACTGCTGGTTATTACAAAGGTTCAATGGCCCATGAGAAAGCTATAATGTAGTGAGGAAATGGAAGACAAAATTGACTTCTCAATATAATGTTCCCCACAAGCAATTTTGCCTCCCTCCAAATATCACTATTTTGTGAATATTTGTGTATCCACTATGAAAGTTGTATTAAATAGCACCATATGAAACCTCAGATAGAAGCTGACAGATGTTTCTACTGTCATTGTCTCAGAGAAGCTGGCAACGCTAGCTACATCGCTGTTCAGACCACGTGTATATACTGTAGTATCAAGCCTAGTGAGAGTAAATTCTCCTCCTAAGCTGTTGGACTGAAATGAATTACCATGGACAGATGTCTGTTATCCTCCCTGTCAAACCCTCAGTCACATGTTCATGAGTCAGAGCTGCTGCAGTTATTGATCCTGCTGTGTCTCCTCCATCATGGGGTTGTTAGAGCAGAGCTGATTTTTTTTTTCTCCTGCATGTCTGCACACCTGTCTGATCCCTTTAGATCACAACATGTCTGCTGAGCTAATCAACACTGTAGCTTAGCAGATGGTGAGCATTTGACAGTCATAATGGAGAGAAAAAAAAAAACCCCAGAAAAACATCTGTTTAAAGAAAAGACAAAGGACACACCCTCACATGCTGTAGCAGGACTTCAAACTCTAAATTTTGAACCATCTCTGTGGCAGAGACTGTATTTTTGTTTTGTTGTTGTTCCAGGCAGCTGAACATTGAGAGCAAATGCCTCAACAAAATCTCTTTTAACTGACTATCGATTTTCCTTTTTCCTCCTCCTTGCTCTCATCTTTGAATAGAGATTACAGCTGCTGGCTCTCTGTTCACAACAAAGAAATATGATGCTGTACTTGAACAGAGAACTGAAAGCAAAATGTTTCAATTATTCAATCTTAATTTTTTTCCCCCTCCTTTTGCTGGTATGAATTATAAAAACACAGATTTTTCTCTTTAGATGTAGCGGCAGAAGAAACCTCAACTTTTTCATCAGAGTCTAGGCACAACAATCTTGAGAACATTTTTGTATTCATGATAAGTAACATAATCCATATTAAATACAGACTCCAAACCTCAGTGTGTAACTAAACAATAACCCTAAAGACAAACTTTTGTCATCATGTGAAGGTGAGGTTGTGACCCCATTACCTGATTTTTAATTAAAAATGGAGAGAGGATCAGAGGAAAAGTCAAGAGCAGAATACAGATAAGGCACAGAAATGCAACTCTTCTCCACCACCTTCAACAGTGAGTGAATTTTATTCTCCGCACACATCTCAGTTCGTTTAGACTGCTTTCATTGCTTCTCACCGACAGCTGTTTGAAATGCTGTAAACAGGTAGTTGTTTCATTTTTTTTGCCATTTCTATTGTGTGAATCACTTTCATCATCTGTTAAGATTTTGCAAGTAAAAAAACAAAACAAAAACAAAGTTAAACTCAGGAGAAATCTACCAGTCCAATGCAAACTGACCACCGCCTACTTTCTCTGATTTTTACAGTTCTGCAATCATGTACCTATCATTGTAATTTCAAGTTTCAACCCTCTTACATTTACTTATTACTGAGCACACTATGGTAAAAGCTCATGTCAGCTTTGAGTCTTTAATTTTAATTAATTCTCAGGGCACAATCATTATGTCCTCCACCAAAGATGTGTAAATATCCAGCATGAGTTGTAGGATTTTAGTGTTTTAACAGAAATGCATGTTAGTTTTAGTCAAATTGTATTGTCTTTTGATTCTTATTAGTTTTAGTCTTGTATTTGTCAGGGAAATGAGTCTAATTTCTTATTGTTTTATTGTTACTTTTATTGTTGTACAAGCGTTTTGAGGCTACAGCTATTGCCATCTTTTTTACAGTTACCATAGTTACAGGTGTCTGTCTCACGGTGTCCATGTCACTGTGCTCTGTAGTAATTAATAATAGTTAGCATTTTCAAACTCTGTTTGAACAGAAGTGCTCTCTCTAATCAAGTACAGTTGTTCCTGCTAACCTAGCACTACTGCAGCTGACTATACTGTCCATTGCAGTGCAGTGAGTCATTCAGAAGCTGGGTTCACTCACTTGTTCACTCACACTGTTAATTGTCTTGGTTTAGTTTGAGAGGAGATGCTATATTGTCAGATAACATCAACTGTGATATCTGTTTTACGAACATCTAGAGGTAGATTAAGATGGTTACTGCTGACATTAATCTTTGAATGTACTCATTTGTTTTGATAGCAACACAAAATATAGCAACGTTAATGTCACATCCACATCCTCAGCACTTGATGGTTACATTAGCTTACCTCGTCATAAATGAGGCACTGCTTGCATGCTTTTGTAGTTTGCCTCAGCTGTTTTGTTGCCTCTTCTTGTGTAATTCTCAGTAGACTGTAGATTAATTTAGTTCAATTTGTTTCTTCCAAGAACAGGTAATGTTTGATAACATGACTGACAGAGACACTGGAAGGTGTTTCTTATGAACTGCAACAGGTCAAGCAGCTAAATCATCTTTTGAACAAGACATGTTTTGGGCAGCGGAGGAAACTTCACTGTGTGTGGTCCCTGCAGATTGTTGAATAGGACTTTGTGCCTTATGGGATACGTTTTTATTGATGGAAATCCAACCAAGAAAATGAGAGAACAAGGAGATTGTTTTTTTTCTTTGAGCCTAATTTCTCCTGAGATTCATCAGCTACTTACAGCTCCTTCCTCCTCTGACTGAAATCCAGACAGACTGTGTGTGTGTGTGTGTGTGTGAGAGAGAGAGAGAGAGAGACACACACACAGAATGTGATACAGAGAGTGTCTGTATTTCATTGAGTAAAAACTACACTAAATGCTCAGACACTCTGGAGGAAAGATCTGCACCACATGTGGTGTGTGTCTGTGTGCGTATTGGTTTAACTTTCACTGGAAGTTATTAAACCGGATTTTCCAGCCTATGAAACAAACTAAAACTTTCTACACACCCACAGAGTTCTGCTTTAGCTCAGTGTTATTTACAGTAACACAACTGAAAGGTTTGCTTTTCTAAGGAGGTGTTGTTGCATCATCACCACTTTTGGTTAAGGCCTCTCTTTTTAAACAAGCTTGACCGCTGATTTCTCATCACTGCTGTTTGGCAGAGAATCTTTCTGAAGGCTGCCTAACTGGAGAAAATAATCGAGAAAATGTGTTTTCTATCAACTATATACACTATAAACAGTGTGGGGGCTTTGTGGACTGAGTATCTCTTATAAAAGTTTCATAGTTACTGAAATAAGATGAAGCCATCCATCATGATTTTCTCCTCTGTTAAATCAGCATATGTCAACATCAGCGTATAGTAAGTAAAGAGTGATGAAAATTGTTATCAGTGTACCTCAGACGTTTTGAACTATATACTATATTTCTACCACAGAATTCCTCTGTGAGACACTAAGAGATTTTTTTCACCCCATGACAGAGCCTTGATGTTTTCTTGTCTTCCTTGACTGCAGCTCTAAACAGATACAATGATGTTAAATTTTTGCTTCAGTGAGTTTGAAATCTTGTAGCTGTCCAGGATTCAACCTCAGTCAGTGTGAGAACATAAAAGTCTTTAAAGCATGTGTTTTCTTTGGCAGTATATTAAAAGGCAGACAGAATGAAGAGGTTCTGGGAAGTTCTCTTGAAAACTGCATCCTGCTAAGTTTAACTCTAATAAATTACACAGTTGTGAAGCACTAATGAAATTATTTGACTGCTGTGTTGGAGTAAAGTGGGACACACACATTCATGTCTTGTTTAGATGTTGCAGAGCACAAAGCCATTTTGAAGAATGAGACAATCAGAAAATACATTTGGCCTTTGATGAATGTAATTATGTGTCTGCTCCAAATGCCTCCAGGTCTATGTGGAGCAGCTTGTACGTGATACATTATGTTAATGGCTGTTTCCTATGAAAGTGAATATTTTTAGCTGACTGGATGAATAGTACACAAAAGAGATTTGTTTGTGCAGATAGATGAGACCCTAATGTGTCTACTAACGCCTATGTTTTAAGATGCCCACACACACACTTTGTGCTCTATAAGTAATTATAGTTTATGTATATGCATCCCTGGTATCCACAAAGACAAAAGACAAAAGACAGAAATAAAAAAGACCTGTACTCTCCAGGATGCTGTGTGTTGGAGCTCTCTGAGGAATTTATGTAACTTACAAGGTCATCTTGTCGGGATAAAGAAACAAGGAAATATTCTCACTGCAAACGGCTGTATAATTTTATTATTATGACCATTATTTCACCGCAACCAATTTGCCTTATCATTGACAGACTGTATTTTCAATCCACCATTCACCATTCATCACAATGTTTTCTAATGTCTTCATGATGACTGCTGAAAGAACTTGATGAAGCAGGAGAGGAGATCTCTGATTGTGCTTGTCTGTGGTTAGGTTTAAGCATCCAAAAGACTTGGGTTGAGGTTCAGGAAAGATTGTGTTTTTTCTTAAATGTAAATAAACATGTCTTAAGTCATTATGAACTTCATAATGATCTGTATCAAACTAGACTACATTCTTTCCCTAACCTTAACCATGTACCTTAACATGATTCTTCAGCTACTACAAGTTGATGTTGTTTTGCAACAGTTATTTTGGCAGAAAAAAGATATGATGTTTGTGAACATTTTACTGATATGTTCAGTGTCAATGTATTTTGGACTTGCCAAATATGTGAATTAACATATCCCAATTACTATATGTTCATAGAAAATATCATCCATTGCAGTCATGTTTCCTACAAAACATATTTGCTGTTGCAGCTACATTGTACAGAAATGTAATTTCTACAAGACAGGATGACAAATCATGTTTGGACCATCTTTCCTATTTGTAAAGCACAGTAACATTTAACCTGACTCATCGCTGTTAGTATTAATGGATGTCCTTATACTGAATCCCATGGTGGACAGATAATGCTCTCTATATTCAAGTGCCAAATTGTTGTGTCCTTTTCAATCTCCCACAGTAAGTGACTCCCAGCCTCTAGTACAAACCCAGGGGTCATGTGTTAATTTTCATTGTTCAGTGGTGAAGTCAGCTTTGCTGCTCTGCTCTCTTGACTGGCTTTGTGTTGAGAAAAGAGGGATATTTGTGTAGCATTACTGATTCATGTTATATCTGTGTGAGCAGTAATTTTGAAAATAACAACTTCAGGTTGTCTTGTGTCTGCACCTCTACAACCAAAATACATGTTATCTGGTCATGATGCATGCACCTTCCCTCTAGTATCTGACCACCAGACACTAAGATCAGAGATTTGCACTGAGCGCTGAGTTGTCTGTTCCTGAACAGCAGGTTTGTGTGCTTTAGGGTTAGAGATCCTCCTCAGGGACACAAAGCCATCTAATAGCCCACTGTCTCAGGAGGACTAAAGTAGTTGTCAGCTAATATATCATCAAAGCCACCAGAGAGAGGTGAGAACAGGATCGAGAAGCCTGCTGAAGTGAACTGAGGAAAACAGCACTGTAACTTTGTCATTAAAGTGGAAGGATAAATATGGCTCTCATCATCCCAGGTGGAGAAGAAAACAGATTAGCTGTCACACAAACACACACGTACACAATTTCATAAGAACATTGAACTCATTAGCCTCTTTGTTTGAAATGCATACAGAAAGAAAACATGTTGTCTCAGTCTTGTATCTGTGCATCAGGATTTTTTTCCCCATAAAGCTGTCAGTGTTAGGGGTTCTCAGGTTGTCAGTGTCACTGTGAGACTTGCTGGTTGGATCACAGCCACGCAAAGCAGTAATAAGTGCATCGGTCACAGGATATTTCTTTTATTGAGAACCATTTAAAATGGCCTCAGGGAAAACAAATGATTGTAACTGCCAAACTATAAACAGAGAAACCACAGAAAGACATACACGAGAGTTGTCTTCAGGAAAAACAGGAAACATTTTTATACTCTCTATTTTTCCTTTTTTGTGTCCAGAGGCACCAACATAGTCCTCACACAGCATGGTGCAAAATATAACCTTAAAATATTACATATTATATGTGTATTTTAAGTTATTTAGCTGCTGACATTTTTCTCAGCTTCCCTCTAATGATTCATGACTTCCCCATGCAGATGCCCTTACCTGAGGCAGGTCTAAAGTTTAAAACTGGATGAAATGTATTGACGCAGCTGGGTGTTTACCAAAGCTAGTTGGTTTAGTGTGTTGCTTTAGGGCTCAACAACAGACCACTTAATAAATGATCAGTAAAATGAAGGATTTATAGAAAAGTTAGCCAACTCCAGTACTAAGGTTAGTACCTAGTACTGGAGGAGCCAGTGCTCTCTTCAGCTCACCTTGCAGTCAGTTTTAACAGCATGCACTTGTAACACTACATGACTCAGCATTCAGCTGTAGCCCTTTTTATGTAGTCATGTTGTACCATCTTGTCAGTGGTCCGGATGACTGAATCTGTGTTTTTAGATCACAACACTGACCTCCGCTTTGTCTGTTCATCCTTCTGGCTTGAATATAGATGAGACCGGAGGAGCTCTGTCAGTGGAGGGGAACTGTGCCTCCTGCAGTCTGTCAATCCTGACTGGACTTTCATAGTCTGCTCATGTCCTCTGCCTTGACTCTTGACAGACAGAGCAGACTAAACTCTGGTAGAACTGTAGACAACACAGATAGTGAAAACCAGTGTGGAGGGGGAGAAAGGGCACTGGTTAGTAAATAAGGACTGAGTATGCTCCTGCCCCTTGATCCTGTGCTGATGTTAGCAGTGACTTTTTGTTTTGAATGTCATGTCATGTGATCAGGGAAAACCTTCACATTTCTGTACATAAAAAGAAACTGCTGAGGGTGTTTGTTCTATCCTGCAGTCAAACACTAACTCTTAATCCCAGTGGGAGCTCTGCTCTGGAGATCAAAAGGAGAGACTCATATTCACACCAAAGATGAGAAACAGTGAATACACTATAATTTCTGTTCTGTTCTCACTGTACTGTGATCAGATCCACTGTACATTTCTGTAGTGATGACTGCAGAGCCAGAATATTCAACCTAAAACCTGTTGGACAAATAGGATAAATAAAGAGTTAATGAGGTTGTGGATTCTCCCCAAGACAAGCTCTTTAACATTTATTTCAGAAATAATCATTACTTATCAAAGTATAAAATACATGAGTTAATGAATAGGACTACTGTGATTATCACTCTAATCAATAGTTCAGATTAAATTATTAGTCTTGTAGTCTTTGAAATCCAAAAGGATTTAAGGAAATACTGAGTTTTACGCTCTTCATTTATAGTGTCTTTGTTTAGACACACACACACACACACACACACACACACACCAGTCTAATACCTCTTATTACCCTCAACAACTCTCAGCATGTCTGTCCATATGAGCATCATCTTTCCAGTCAAACCAAACAGCCAGACTGATTCTGTTTCACTGCTGAGTGTCAGAACTGTGGAGCAGCAACAGACATGGAGGTGAGCTAGAGATGCAGACACAAACAAAACACAACACAGCAGGAAACCAGCCAAGATGAAAGCCAACTCAGACTGAAGAGACAGCAGTTCTGCCCCAACAAGGTTTCTACTATTAAACACAGAGCCAGAGCAAGAGGAGGAGAGGGACGTTTTACAGTTACATTAACCTGCCATAACCGTCTAATTAAAGAGCAGTGAACCTGTAATCTCATTCTAAAGCTTCTTTCTAGTTGGACTACATTAGGAAGTAGCTGTGATGGTGGCAGGTGGAAAACTGTGGCCAAAAATAAAAGCACAGCCAGACCAGAAGGAACATCTGCTCAGAGACAGGAATGATGGAAGAGAGACGACAGAACAGAGACAGTGAGGAGAGATTCAGACACACCACATCAGCTGATCATCAGCTGATCAAAACAATCACTACTGACACTTGACACTTACACATGAATGTCAGAGGAGTTCTTGCTGTCAGTTCTGAGGAACACAATACACAGGAGGTTGTGCCTTTGACATCTCACCAGCATGATGGAAACACACACACACAGAAAGAAGCCAGAGAAAAAAGAATGTTTTGTCACCAACAGTGTAACAGTGTAATAATGTATTTATTTTCTTTGTTGGTCAGTCACAACTTTACAAACATGTGTATGGAAGCACTGGTCACATCAGCCTTTTGCAGATTAAAGGCCATAATAATGTGAGCCTGTAGATGAAAAAGGTCTAATTGCTTCCTAGCAGACCAGCACTTGTAGCCCATCCATCCCCAAAGGAGCCAAACACTTTTTAATTGTGCTGCCTCCCAGGGGAAATCCAGCCATAGGTGAGGAATGTCACAGGAGAGATGGTCGAGGATATTAAAGAAAACATCAGACTAATAGCTCCACCTGCCCTCAAGGCACCCAGAGATATCCCCCATTCTCAGTAATTACCACACTTTCATAATAATCCTGGTTCTAGCCACATGAAATGTGATCTGCTCACCACTGCCCACACCAACAGATGTTTGAAAATCTCCTCCAAGAGAAGAAGCTACAGAAAAAAGAAATCAGCCAGATCCATTTTTCTCCACAAATGATGAGATGCATTAGAAGGAACAACTCCTCCCCAAACATTTAAACATCACCTTTCTCTAATCAGTATCTTAAATGGAGATGCCACATTATTTACATAAGTTAGTTGAAGCTTATCTTACTTAATCAATATTACGCCTATGCCTTCCCACTGAAGCTGAATCTTGACAGCTTAAAGATGCTGGACTAAAGAGCAACCTTTACTGCACTTTACATTTTAAAGTTACTATTAGTAGGAAATAAAATGGAAAGTAAACCGTGTCCTCAAACCAGAGATGTACAAGCCAAAACACTCATCTAATTTCCCTATTATAGTGCCTCACTGCCAAGGACCTAATGCTGGTCTCTAAGAGTAACTGATGCTACTTTACTTTTTCTCTATGGAGTCTTTGTATGCAGACACTCAGCCAGCCAGAGTCTAGCCTAATAAATATGCAACAGTCAAAGGTTTCAGATCGGTTGGGTAATTCCGACAGTTGGCTGCCTTGCTTCATTGCACCATAGATATCCACTCAGAATCTATAATCTTTACTGCATATGTACTGGCAGGAGCTCATGTCTCATTGTTGTCTCAAGTTAATCAGGTTGGTGCACACTCAGTAAAACTATGAGACAGTTTTAAATGATTGTCAACAGGTGATGCATCACAAATCCATATGATTAAAAAAAAAAACTACTTTTGTTAAAAGCCATTGTTAATTGTGACAAATTGATTTATGTTTAATGAGGGAGTTTTTCTAATTTGTTTCCTCCACTTAGTTTATTCTCATAAAGCTTCTCTGCCAAACACAGCAGTGATGATGAATTAGAAGCCAGTCTTGTTAGAGGAAGACAGAGTAGGTGGACCAGCTACCTGTGGTAGCAGTGCAGCTCAGCAGACGAGGAGCACATACACTGAAAAACTGAATCAGAGCAGATTATACACTTAAAAAAGACCAGAGTTAAACTGAATCAAAAGACTGAAGCACATGTTGTTTCTTAACACACATGGTTTGACTGACACAGACATTCATGACAAGGTACAAAAGATGCATTTACATTTAGGACATTTACGAGGAAGTAGAGGCGTGTTTGAACCTTCTTGGCCAGCGATGTGGAGTTCTCAGTCCAGGAGAGGTCCTCTGAGATGTGCACCCCCAGGAACTTGGTGCTGCTCACCCTCTCCACAGCTGCAACGTCGATGGTCAGTGGGGGATTCTGTGAATGTCCTCTCCTGAAGTTGACATCAATCTCTTTGGTTTTCCCCATGTTGAGGTGAAGTTTGTTGTCTTTACACCACTGGACCAGATGGCTCACCAGATGGATTTTCCCTCAGTTTAAAATTCCTAGCCCCCATCTGTTCTGAATAACAGGTTATGAGTAATGTCCTTCCTGCATTGACTGACAGAGTGATAATAACTAAAACAGTCAGAATACATGCCTTGTTCATGCCTTCTTTCTGGTGAGTGAGAACATGATTGGTTATGCAGAACTGCAGGTGGCCTTGTTTGTAAAGGAGTTCAAACTGTATGTTAAAATGAGTGAGAGAGAAATGAGAGAGAGGCCAGAACAACTCCATGGGCTCTTCTTTCCTGTGCAATTTCTGAGCAGTTTTCTATGGTAAGCTGGTTCATTGTCATTGTTCAGAACATTGTATTGTATGAGATTATCAACTCCACTGACAGGAGGAGTAAATTCTCATAACAAGGTACGGCCTATTGAAATGACCTATTACACTTGTTCCTCCTGCACTGGCCTCTGTGATGCTTTGCTTCCACCTCCCGGGCTCTCTGCCTGCTAGTTCTACTCTGGTGAGTCTGTGGTGGCTTTTAAAGCATTAACACAGCAGTGCTGCTGCTCTGCCTCAGCTAAGTGTGAACCCACAGGGGATTTGTATTGTACTCACACTTAGATCTTCAGCATAGTGGATAATCAGGATGCAGTTTCAGCACAGAGCAGCTGAACAAACAGAACTGTAACATCATTTGTTGCGATTAATAATTTATCCAGCGTTTGTCACATACACATATACAGTGCATAGCATTACACTCAGTAATATTTTGTCTTAAAAATAAAGAATAGTAATAGTCTTATTTTAAGAAAGACTCTTTAGAATTGTAAGTCTACTGACCGCTCACTGCCCCTTCATTTCTTCAGTATCCATAAAGATCTCTATCTTTTTATGTTCATCCAAACTGTAATAATACCGCACACATTTTCTTTTTCCTCCCTTTGATGTTTATGGCACTGTAAAATTCAGACATTCAAATACAGGATTTGAAAGCAAACAAGACTGTCTGTAAAATGATTGTTTACTTAGAAACAGTAATGTAATTTGTAATGATAACTGGCAATTTACATAAGATGAAATCACAAAGTGCATCAAAGAGAAATGTTCCGTGTAAACACTGTCATCACAGCTGATGTGTTACATCAAAACCAAAAACAACAGAGAAATAAGAGGAAATGTACAGAATATAGAGTTCAGATACAGAGGTTTCCCCAAACACCTTCATACTTACAAAAATCACAATCACTAAAAAGAGTCCCTCCATATACAAATAAAACAGGACCAAAGCAAGTTAACACCAATTCAGTATCAAATCATGTGATGACACATTTGACTAGTTTTCCATTTAATATGATTGATGAGTGATACACATATTATCTGACAGGCTGCTGTCAGTAATCAACCAGCTGTGTGAAGTCAGGTGGGGATTAATATTCACTGCTGATGGAGGCTGCTCATCATCATTCATCAGACAGACAATAATGTTAAACACAATGAAAAGTATATGTGTACAAGACTCCTCTCTTCAATGACTGTTTGCATTTGGTAAATAAAATCCTATGTACATACAATAAAATGCAGTCAGTTTTAAAGTCAGTGAATGTAACTGAGACATGGTCAGGTTTAAAAATCCATTTACATGTGAATGAAAGAGTTAGGAACTGTGCCTGTATGTTTTAAACATTTCATCTTGTAGGATTTTGTGTTGATTGAAGCTTGTTTCACTTAAATCTGTGTCCTCCAGAAATTTCTCTATGGAGGTTTTAGTGAATGTGAGAGGGCTTATTGTGGACTGAATGGATTGCAAAGACACTTCACAGTCATTTCAACCAGCAGCCAGGAGACAAACACTCATCAGAGGGCCCCTTCACCTCGCTCTGACAAAGACATGCAGCCCAGTTCAGCCTCTGTACGAGAACAAATTACTTCAACACTGCTGGGACTGAAGTGGGCTGGATGGCAGCACAGAAGAACTTGTATACTTAGCAGAGATGACAGACCAATCATGAACACATTTGGGAGATTTACAAATTGCAACATGAATATTTGAAAGCTCAAATCACTGAGTGTTTAACTGATTTGCATCAGCACATTAACAGTGTGCAGAAAATATGCTAAAATGTTTCATTTTGTAAGTTACACTCAGATGAGAGGATTCATACATATGGATTTTTATTTTTAAGTAAAAGTTAGTGTCAGGCAGACTGATGCCACTTTTTGTTTCCTTTCTTTCCTTTGCATTTCTAAATGTGATAGCATCGTAGTTCTTTAAGTGAAGTTTCCAGATGGTTTCACAGTTCATTAGTGAGTGTGTGTGCGTGTGTGTGTGTGTGTGTGAGTGTATGAGAGAGAGAGAGAGAGAGAGAGTGAATGTGTGAGAGATGGTGAGGTTGGTTTGGTTTATGCATCTTCTCATTTGGAAATGTGACATGTCTTATGATGTGTCATTTGTCTTTTACAACCACCCATTCATATAATCATATAAATAAAGCATCTAAACAATTGGAAAGACAACAATAGTAATGATAACGTTACTTAGTCTTGGTAACATTATTTTTTTTAGACACAAAGATGTTGTGTTTTCTGTGGAGCTGAATTTTTTTTTTTATAAATCAGGAAGTGCATATGACAGGATAATTACTGTGTGAGATTTATACCCAAGATAATGAGAGGATAGAAACTGACTGTTGCTTCTTTTCTTATCTGATAAAAAAGAAAGAAAATATTCCCTGTGGGTGAAGAGCAGCAGTGATGTGGGACAGAACCAGTGAATTCAACACAAGCTCTGCAGCTCATTAAAAGATGAAAAAAATTACATTTAATACCAGTCTGTCACTGGAAAAATATCATTGATAATCAGCTGTTGACCTTATAGTCCTTGTCCTCACACTCCTATCAATATCCTGACAGTTATTCTCATTTAATTGTAATCACCTGGGCCCAGGTCTAGATCATCACCAGTCAAATGACAAGAGATAAATCACTGTAAGAAAAATGGGGTTTAAAGAGACAGACAATCTCAATATTCTTTTTGGATTGGTAAATACATGTATTTAGTCATTCCTTCAGAATATGCACAGACATACAATAAAAGTATTAAGTTTGAAAAGCTTTGAAAATGAATTTTGCCTGAGGAGAAAAAAATCTTATCTCCACTGTCTCTAGTGAGAGAGTTAACATGTACTTTCACACTTCATCTGATAACTAGATTTAACAGCCTGTTAATTTGTCAAATAAACAACTGTCAAAACTCTACTCAGCTGCTTATCAGAAACATGCACACCCTTCACACACCCCACTACTACTGCTCTGCAGGAGGAGTGATATTGTAGAAAATATTCTGCATCTCCCTCTTTCAGTGTAAAAGCAAATATGTTTTCCCTTAAGACCAAGATAATTAATCATATTCATCTCTCCACTGTCCACATGGTCTATGAATGACAAACAGGTTTTCTAGGTCTCTGAGTCAGTTGGTGGATTGCCAGGTTAATATTAGAGAGGGGTTCTGTGGAGACTGACAGTGAGGTAAAAGCCTCTTTAGTTTTACTGTGACACTATTATGATTATGATCAGGCATACAGATAAGTTCTCAGCAGTCCTACCTTGTGAGTATTTTATGGTAAACATTAAACCGTAATGAGACTTAAGTGAGTAGATAAACTGAATATGGCTCTATTGTTGAGCAAGCTGCTCAAAATGGTCATGGTCTATGGTCATGAACTCTGGGGGACGACACAAAGAATGAGACTGTAGATACAAGCAGCCAAAAGCTTCCTCTGCAGGGAGTCTGGACTCACCTGTAATGACAGGGTGAGGAGCTCAGATTTCTGCTAGTGTATTTGTATGTGTGTTTGTGTGCATACATGTATGAATATGTGAAGGGCAGTCAGCTTGATAAGAGGCTTTTAGCGAGCCAAGCAGCGGTTCAGACACTGTGTCACTGAGGCAGAACAACATCACCACACTGCTGTTGATCCCATTTATCATTTTCCCTGAAGGACTGAGCTCACAAGACTCATTTACCATGTCTGCCCAGACACACATCTCTCACTCTGCCTCTCTCTGTCTTTCCCTCTTCTCTTGTCTCTCGCTCTCACTGATGTTCGCTCTGTAAACCTCCCACAGAGAAATACACTCCTGCTGCAGTGGGGCGCTTACTCACAGGGGTTACACACCTTGATCCAGCTGAGGGGGAGGCTTGCTTGTTATGTTTGGGGTAGAGACAATAGAGCACCTTCTTTTAAAAATGTAGTTTTCCAAACAGTTTGCTAGACATACTGAGGTGCTGATACTGTACATGTGGCTGGGTAAAGATTTTTACAGGATGCTGATTTTATTTTTCATCAAGCTTTGCTGTCTACCTGCCAGTAAATCAGTTTTAGATGTAACTTTTTCATCACTTACAGTATAGTTCTTCTTACCCACTGTAACAGCAGAAAGTCAGTGAGTTCCTCATCAGCTCACCTCTCAGCATCAGACACCGCAGCTACACTGCACATATCAGCAAATGGAAATCCAACCGGTCTATGACTGAAACAGCCAAGAATCTCTTTCTCTCCAAACCCTGGATCAGTTTAAGCTGATAATTTGCAGTTAGAGAGGAGCTGTGGCTTTATGTCTTTTTCTGTCCTTCCAACCTCCAAAACAGTCATTTTCTCTTCTGGAGAACATTCACCACTGGGGGTATTAGAAGATGGTATCTTTGTACAAACTTACTGAGATGTCTGATAGCTGCTAGCTGACTGTTTGTGCACAGTATGACATGTATGTGTGTATTTTTATACTTCACAGATGGTGGTTATCATCATCAGACTCACATAAAAAGCTGTTGAGGAGCTGCTGTTTAGCTTCATTAAACCTGAAGAGATGGAGTCAGGCAGAGCAGAGTTTCACACTGCACTGACTTTACAAGAGGCCGAGCTCCTCTGTCTGCTGCATCTGATGCAAAGCAACTGACATCATGTGGCTGCTTTTTTCTAAACGGCTTCAAATAGAAGCAGTTATATCATCGTGATTATTGGATCTAAATGTTGTTGGATCTAAATGGAGCTGAAGTGCAAATGTTCATTTACTGCTTTAACCTCCTTTTACAAATAACAGGAAACCAGTCCACACAGTCTGGATTACACTGGTCCTGTTATGTATCTTATTCTCATCAGCTGTGTCCAGAAGCTCCTCTCAGCAGAGCAGTTTGTGATCCTCTTTAAAGCTGAGAAAATACAGCTGGTTGTTCTGTCCATAACACACTGCATAAACAAACTAAACTGACACAGGGAAATAAAACAGTCATCACTATATGTTCGACTTCTGTACATTTTCTCATTACATGGTTCACAGACTTCCACTGTTCTACAGTCCTCCAACACAGGCCAGTCTCAGTGGCTTACTCTTAATGATTTCTCAGAAACAGCTCGCAGCCAGACAGAATGTGTTGACTTTAAATTAAAAAATGATATGGGCAGTATAGGAGCATGTGAGATAGTGGGAGACAGAGGGTTAAGAAAAAGAATGGTTAAACTGCAGTCACATTACATTGTTTCTTAAGGGGAAAAATATTTAACTTGTCTACTGAGGGAAACCACTGGGACTCAAGTCAAATGTGTTTTGTTTTCAAGTCTGCTTTTTTCCTGTGAACACATCAAGTTTCATTTAGTGTTAGTAATACTGGTAAAGTAAGACAGCTCTGCCAATGAGCATCAACAGAGTTTCTTCATACATATGAAAGCAGCACTAAGACCACTCACTCCCTTTCTTTTAACTTGCCTCTTAAAAAATGGCCATCGTCATCTTTCTCCCTCCGTGTTTGTCTTTTTCTTCCTCTTCAATCTCCGTTGTTCAAAACTCCACCATCACCTAATCTTATTTTTCCTCTTGAAACCTGTGTTCCTGTCCTTATGAGGACTGGTTATAAAGTTCAGAGGTTTGCAATGTGCTGTGATTGTGCACAGTGTCATGACAGAACACCCAGTTCCCCTTGTGTCACAGTTAAGGTCATTTGCAGTAAACATCTTCCCTCAGACGCCTCAGAACAGTGCAGTAGGACTCTGCATGGACAGTCTGCTCCTGAGGTACCAATTCATGGTACGCAACCCCACAAAGGGTTGAAGGAAAACGACAAGCGTGCCCTTGGTTGCACTCTTGACCTAACACGCCTTCTTTGGTCTTGGAAGCTTCAGCTCTTCCACTGTGGAGACTGTTGTTTGGTCTCTAGGTCATAGGAATAGACCCAACTCTCATCACCAGTGATGTTTCTTCAACATGAAGGTTAGGTCATCCCGGATCGATTGATGGAAATCCTTGCAGACTTTGACACCATGCTGCTTCTGCTCCATGGCCGAATACTGACTCAGGACAGTATTCCACAGTATGACCACACCACTCTAATAAGCACTTATCGCATCAATCAGTTCCCCAATATTCAATGTATTCCACTTGAATGGAAATAATCCTTCATTACCTGGTGGTAAACAAAGCCTGGAGTTCAAATTTCAAATTATTTCCCCCAGCAACAAAGGAAATTAGCACCTTTTCATCATCACACAAAAAGCAGAAAAACTAATGAGCTCCAGGTGATCCCCAAACTCTCTCCATTCACATTCTGAGCAGAATCAGTGCAGACAGTGTTTCCACTGAGACTACACATGTTAACATGTCTCTGTCTTTTATATAGTAACTTTGACAACAACTGATGTGGAAAACCTCTGTGTCACAAGAAATACTTGTCATTTAACTGCAGAATAAAGATGTCTTTTCACTGTCAGAAATGAACAGTCTGACCCTGTTAAATGAACAGAGAACCAGGATTCAGACTCCACTGGCCTCTTCTGCTTCTACCTAAACATCAATGACGTTTAGAAGCAGCAAACCAGGTCCACACTGTCAGAGCTGCTAACACAGTTATATCCAAGAATTACAACACCCTGAAGAAATATTTCAGTCTGATGTAGAAAATCATTTCTATGGACAGCTGTATCTGACATGTCACACCAACTTAGTTCAACATACAGTCTAATCCACTGCTGTGCTTTATTCCAGTTTAAAGGCAACAAGGTGAGAGCTGACAGAGAACTGCACTGACCCTCTTTCTTTTTAACCACAACTTAAATGGAGAATAACAGAATTTATTTTCTACATCAATCCAATGTCTCTCTTTCTCTCTTCATCTCCATAACCCCTACCTCTCCACCTGCCTGCCTTGTGTTCTGTAATAGGTCATATTTAGCTATGTTAACAATATCAATAATCAGGCAGGTCATTACCCACTCATACAAACAGACCAAATACTTCAGGCGATGTTGGCCTACATTGGTGGTCCTATTGCTGTCTCCTTCTACTGCTGTGTGAGATGTGACTGGACTCTCCACTCACTCATCCCTCTTCCTATACATGTTTACTGCGACTCAACAGCTGGCAGAGCTTTTTATTGGTTCTTATTTGGCGTACCCCCGGCAGCAGGAGTCAAATCACATTTCTCAGATCTGCTGCCACAGTAATAAGTCACAGGGAATGATGCATCCAAATCTATTTAGAGCATTCTTCATTTTGAAGACACATTCACTTAAACTTACTTCTTCAGTCTCATGTTTAAGTCTTCCTCCAATGAGGAAGAATGAAGGCTTTTACACTGCTTGAGAGAAGGAAAAGTAAAAGAAAAGTTCACCTCAATCCATTATAACACCTGCTTTGTAAATAATATGCAAATTGAAAGGCTCAACTAAACCTAGCTGAGGCATTCGCTTTAATTTTCCATTAAGATCAGTGATTCACTGTGACAGTTCTGGTGTAACAGTGTGATAAGAATTGTGGCTAACTTTGTTTGAGGCTTATTATCAACCTGCAGACAGCCTCACAGTCATTTCAAATTGCAGATAGCAGAAAATAACATAAACACATGCAAAGAATTCACTTCAAAAATAAACAGCATTAAAGTTATAATGTACGTGAGCCAAATATTTTATTCATTAGAGGCAAAATATGGCATTGCTCTGATTCCTCTAAAGCATGAAGTCTCATTCACAATATGGTTGTGTTTGCAAAAGGTACTAAAACGTCTTCAATATGTTGTGTCAATACTATAATTTTTTCCACCTATAATCACAGAGGCATTGTGTCTGTATCATTAGGAGTTCATACTTTTACAAGGCAGGGAGGAGCTTAAAGAGAAAGTCAGGAAAAACAAACAGATTTACACAGGAGTGGACTCTCTGTAATGAAGAGCAACAGTCAGCCATGTTACCCTCAGAGAGAAGCAGGTTTTGAGTGAGACAAGTTCAAATGAGGCTCATGTTCACTGTTACACAGTAAACGTAAGTGGTGTTGACAGACTTTCTGTTCCAGATGGGCCGTACAGATGTGAGGCTGAGGTGTCTACAGATGCTTCTCTGATACATGCCAGAACAACAAGAGCATGTTTACTTTGCTGTTACAAAACTCTGAATAATGCAAATCCACTACCTCAGCTGGTTATTCAAAGTCTGCTCATTAGTCCTTTAAAAGACAGAGAAAAATCTGGAGTGGAGATTTACATGTTGACTAAACTTTTACAATCTTTTCGAGAGGAAAGTTTCCATTTATTCATATTTTTGTGCACTTGAGGAAACTGTTTCAATTCTTCAGATTTCTCCCTGTGGGAAATTAAACAGAAATTCAAGTCTGAATTTGACCTTTAGAAATGAGGAATCTTCATTGAAATGTAGAGCTGCTGAACCCTTCATCTCTCAGCTGTCTTTTGAGCTTGAGTCTTCTTTGAGTTTAAATTTAAATATTTAAAACTAGAGAGTGAATAAGGAGGCTTTTGGAATTATAATCTTAAAATGAAGATGTAGGGCAGAACTGTTTACGATATTTCATTGTGAACCTCTTCTTCTCAGGCCCACATCTCTTGTTGGGTTCCACAGGGGTCAGTTACTTTCAATCTGCATGCTTCCCTTTGGTTGACATGATGCTTATAGAACATATTGACCTTCAGCTTTTTTTACCCCACAACTCTCTGAGACTAATTTTGTGTCATCACATTGAGTACAAATACATTGTATTATTTATAATTATTACTGTAAGTGTAATGTGATGAATGCAGACTTCAGTCAACAGCTCAGTGGGCTTGAACAGAGCAAAGCTCTCAACATGGGAATGACTTTGTAAATACAGGGATTACTGCAGCCAAAGCTTAACACAGCCATGTCTGACAGAGGAAGTACACAGCTTGAGATCAATGGAGCAAAAACATCTTGTTGTTCAGTGACAGTGCTGCATATCTCCAGAGGTACAACTGCACTATAGAGAATGTGAGTCTGCATGAAACACTATGTTTGAATCTGTTCTGTATATTGTGTAGACAGTTGGTGTTTATATTGTACTAACAGATATCTGAGCACAGCACCAACACCAACACATCTCTGTCAGAAGTAACTCATATATGTTTATTCTATTAGCAACAAACCTTCATATTTCCTTTAAAATAATATCAGCTGTGGTGCACAACTGTAAACAAAACAAAACAACCCAGTAATTTCTGAGCTTTAACCAGAGAAAAGTAACATAATGAGAAACCGAACCCAGTCCAGACCCTGCTGAGCCCGCAGCACTTTAATCACATTAACTCATTCTTATGAGGACAATCATTTAAAAAGGACAATATTAAGCTCTAATTAGATTTTCTAACAGAGACCATACAAAGAGCATTAGCAGAAGCTTCAGTTCATGACTTAAAACTGCAGAACATAATAGAAAAATATAATCCTGCTTGGGTTGATTAAAAACTATTTTCTCTTTGTGAGAATGTTATAAACAAAGGTTCAGCCAAACAGCTTTCACAGCCACTGGAGAGGTTTGTGTTATGTAGTAGAGCCTGTGTTTTGTAATTAACTATATTAGTCATAAAGACACTCACTTGACTGCGCAAAGTAATACATTGTACAAATATACTATAAAAAACAACAGAGCAAGAGCAAGAAGCAGAGAGTGAAACAGAAAGAAAGAAAATACACAAAGAGAAAGTGAGGAGGTTTTCTTCATCCTGGTCTCATGAGACTTTATAACATGAGCTTACTGAATTAAAATGCAAATAAGAACGAAATACCTTTTTTAACAATGAGAGGATGACAGCAAACATATAGAGGCAGAACTAAAAACAGGTTCCAGTCAGACACAGAAATAGTGTATTAGACAGGAAGGTGATGTTTCTGTTACTATAGATTAGCAACTGAGCTTGGTTTCAGAGCATCAGCAATTTCTCAGTGTCTCAGACATTTCCACCTATAATCGCCCCAATATTATACTCTGTATTCTGTTACACAAATCCAAAAATAAAATGTAAAATACAAAGCTGTTCTCTGTTCTACTGACACTGTTGTAGTGTTGGTGCAGCACTGAAACAAACAAATCTGTGCCTCAGATCCACCCCTGCTGTTCATAACCCACGTGTCATTCAGCACACAGTCTAATATAAGCTAATTGGCAATAATAGAGTCATAACCCAGCATGCAATTGGGTGGTCAGACTTTTAAGCCTTTTGATTAGAGGAGTTATCTGATAACCCACAATTCCCTGGTTTCATCAGGGAAGCAATTATCTTGTCACTGATCTGTGGCCGTCGCATAAAGAGTATCTGATCAGAATTTAGTGGCTGAACACAGTGACAGAGGACGGAGATAACACAGCGTTTAAACAGGATTTAAAACTTTTCCACTCTCCATCAAAACACTTCAGGGGAGCTCTGACTGGGATTACAGTATTGTGTCTGACTGCAGAAAATGAACGTGAAGAACAAACACCACAATGATCATCTGCTCAACAGTTAATTTCTGTGCCACTTTCTCCAAACACTCTGTTCACACAAAACACACTTTTCACAGGTTCAGGTGTGGGGTGGGGATGGTGGTGGTGTTAGAGTCAGTGAGGATAAAGAAGACATCATTAAACTGCTCGGCAGCATCCATCTGGGATGAAAGGACAGCAGCAGTGGATGACAGAGGCTAATAAAGACCTCTGTTGTGTGACACAGCACCCTTTCAGTCAGTTTTCAGACAATCACAAGCATGTCCTCCTCTCCACTGACAGGCAGCTGGATTTGACCATTTTCTCTCCACAGTTATCTCTCCTCTGTCCTCTCCATCAGCCAAGTCTATTATCTGCTTTCTCTGCCAGCTGTTGATATATTGGCTGATAGTTTACTGTCCTCCAGAGAGACTGGACTAAAAGCTGGGTGTGTGTCTCAGTGGTGTGTGGCCATCTGACCGTGGAACACACTCACTGACTTTGGTCCTCAAGGAGAAGACTCTGGTCAAAATGCTAGTTATCCCAGGTGGGCAAGAGGGAGAGAGAACAGTAAAAATCTATCTTGGTCAAAGATGGTCAGAATTATGCATTTCACTGTGCTTTAATGCTCCCACTTCATGTTTAGGCTCCTCTAACAGGAACACCTGGAGTTTCCTTCATGTTAGCTGCACCATACTTCAGTAAATACTAATACATGCTGCTTGGTTTGGAAGGCTTCCATACACTATGTACATTTTAATGATCTCTTGTTAAATATGGAAAGGCTTCAAGCCATTTTTCCTGGATGTGTAATGCTGAAGTCCATGACAGTGTTTGTAATGTAACAGCATCTAGTTCCTGAGCGCAGCTTTAAATAATGAACCATCTCACCAGTGGCTGTTTGTTTTAATCTGTTGTTGTAGCACACGACTAAACACTGAAACCAACAGTCCAGATAAAATCCCACTCTGCTCCTCTAACTGCCAATCAATCATCTCCCTCCTCCTCCACCCTCATCTGTGAGTAGATATTACAGCTGCTGCTGTCTGCTCGCTGCAGAGCAACATAATGTTTTATACAGGACAGTTATTAGTCACATTACATCATGTCATGAGGTCATCTGTCAGGAAAACGTAACACTGGTTATTTTGGTCGTTTGAATCAGTCAGTCAGTATGTACAGTGGAGTAGTGGTTTCTCCACTCTGATGCAGACCACTGGATGTGATGTGGCTGCTTTGACTGACAGCTTCAAATTGAACGTGTGCTTTTCTGCCATGATAACTGCATCTACATGTGCAGGTATGAATTTGAACCAACACAGCATCTCTTTAATTCTAGGATATCTCCATGTCAGGTACCTATACAGCATACAGACTCGTATGCACACAGTATACACATCAGCTTAATGAGTAAAGCACATTTACTCTTTTTCTCTGCTGTGTCATGTCACAGTAGAAAATAAAATGAAACTGCTCCACTGAGACTGCCTCGTTTAATAAATCTTTAACACAATCCTGTTAGAAACTGTAAAATTTAGAAGTGAGAGGTAAAAATTTTTATGATCTATAAGCAGAGTTGCTTTGTGTAACGGCCAGAACCACAGTTTGTTTCTGTGGGGATTTTCCTGTGTTTAATGGATGACTGCTTCAGAGTTTTATCCAGTAGCTTCAGTAATTAAAATTATTGAAATCACTGAAATTAGTATCTGTGCTATTCCCATGATAAGACTATCATCCAAAATGTTGTATTTAATACATAAATTATGCATATTTGTCTACAAAATGTGCAAAGCTTGCAGAGCAGAAACAAGTGGCAGCCTGAGACCTGAGATGGATATAAATGAGCATAGAAACAGAAGAGAAACCACAAAACCTCCCTCAGTCATACCACAATACATATAGGATTTACAATAACACAGGGAACTAGATGTTGAACATGCTGCCAGGGATCAGACTCAGTACAGTGCAGAACTCGGGTTTCCTTTATATCTAACTTAGAAAAACAAGCACATACACTCACACAGCAAAACTTACATAAGTAAAGTATTGATCAAAATGAATATTACATCATGAATATGCAGGACGTTTCCCAGGCAGTGAGTCTAATTATTGGATATGTGATGAAGTCCAGAGGCCTCATCCTCCCTCGTGAATCAAAATGTAAATGCTCATTGAGTGGCTCTAAACACATGCAATCCTACAGAGGCCTGATGTGGCAGCTTTAGGGCAGGAACAGGAACAGACCCTGAATGAAGACTCTGCATATCACTGACTGCACTACAACAACAGCACTATGGTGTAATGCCTTCACAGACAGCAGTACTAAACTAAAATATAAAGAGCTCCCCAAAAGTCCAGTGTTGCCTCTTCTCTTTCTCCCTCTCTCTCAGTATGAGTCATAGTGAAGACAGTTTTCTCCTTTTTCTCCTTGAGAATTAATGTTTCACAGAGACCGTTAGAACTTTTCTCACCATCATCTATTTTACATTCTGTCTTTGAAGACTGAATCTCATTACTATGAGGAGCAATGTGAGTGAGTAAACCTGATGTGTTTTTAAGAACGATCGGGATTTTTGTTGTTTCCTGAACTTGAACTGCTGAAAGGCAGAGGACTGTGGTTACTCATGTTACCCTCTGTTTGCATGTGTATAGTAGTTTATCATAGTTGCTAATATTAAGCCTAAATATCCTCCCTTGTAAAGTGCATTACTGTAAAATATTAGGGCATACAGTGTTAACATCCCCTGCAGATGACTGACAGATCTGAAAATAACTACAGATTAGAAACTAATGTAATTAAATAAAACAGGTGATACATGTTTTAAAAGGACCAATCCTGCTGACTTTGTACAATCCTCACGTCATGGACATCAGCTCAAAGAATATGGCATAATTTTGTGTAATTCTATCCCGACAAATGGAACACAGCATTCAGACCAGCACATACAGCTGTTAATGTTTAAAACTTCAATCACAACTTTAAAACTCTGTAAATACACATCAGACTGTCAGGAGCAGATCAGATGGACAGAGGTTTCAAAGTGTCACCATGGAGACTAAAGTTATTACAAAATGCATTTTCAATTTCATATCATTCATCTTCACATCCCAACTGTGTCTCCTTCATCAGCTCTAGAAGATCCAAGCATAACTCTGGCAGATTCTTCTTCCTGTGCTCGTTGACATTCTTCACCTCTCTACTCGCCACTGTTCCTTTCTCCAAATGATATTTTGTTTGTTACAAAATCACATTATTCAAATGCCTTCATAAATATTTATAGTGAGGTATGAGGGAGGCCAGTGGAGGTTTTCTGCTTCCACCTTTCTGCTCCTTGTAATTATACAACTGAATGACAAATAAATATGAGTGAGAGAGAGAGAGAGATAGAGAGTAGTGAATAATTTCTTCAATTGGCATACACCCACATTAATCAACCAAATACCAAAATGTACCCTCCATTTTTAAATATCACTAATTGCATGAGACCAAGGGATTTGATTGAAAAGTAATTTACACTGGATGTGTGAGTTCTCTGTCTGTTTAATAATACTAAAACAAAGATGTGCTGGGAGTGGGCAACTACAACAAGAGGCAGCTACAACACAGAACATATGAGGCAATGAAAGATAATAATAATAACAGTAAAGGGTAAATATAAAAAAGCTCCAGAAATGATGTGGTTCAGTGGTGATAAAAACTTTCTCTGTGTGTTCGGAGTAAAACAGGAAATCAGTTTCATGTACTCTGATATCTGCTCGTGTTACTGCAGCATAACTTAAAAAAGGGGAAAAAAAGATGCCTTTTTCTTTTTAAGTTAAATATGGCTGTGAGCAGTGAGACCTGGCATAATAAATGAGACACGATCTCACCTGGTGGGAGATTCTGCAGCATTGATATTAATAATGGAGGATTTTAGAGACTGTGGGTTGTGGGTGGCCACACAGGTCAGAGAAAAGCATGCAGTGCATCTATATTTCATTAGAACATGTTCATCCTGAAGTTGCAGTGGATTTTCTGATGTGGTAATAGCATCTGATTTTGTCCACTTTTATTTATATAACTAACCATTGTTCAGTGAACTTACTTTAAAGGCCCAACCAGGAATCATCTGAGTGAAATCTGAGGAATAGTCACATACATGTTTGAAGGTTTAGAAGAAAAGATGAATGTCCATTATTTCAAACACAACTCAAAGATAACTGACAAGTCTGAGTGAAGAACAGGCTCTCACTAGTTTTCTTAATTCAAATGGTCTACATCATTTAAGTGGAAAACCCTCAGGTTTGTTTATTTCTCCTCCTAAAAAAATGCCAACTGTAATGGAGAAGTCTGAGCTGCAGATAGACACAGTAACATGAGCTCAAAGCCCAGAGAAATAAAGTAATGGGATTTAGAGACCAAATCAAACCAAACCCAGTCCAGGACCAACCGAGCCCCCAGCACTTTAATCACATAAGCTCTTTCTTGTGAGGACAATGGTTTCAAGAGGACAATAATAAGAACTAATTAGATTTTCTAGGAGAACCATTGAAAGGACATTAGCTACTGCTGCCTCCTGACTTACAAATGTAAATGAGGACTTGATCCTGCTCGAGTAATTTGCCGAAACAATTTTTCCTTCGTGAGTGAATAATAATATACAGCTGTTCTGCTACAAAGCTTTACTGCCAATGAAGAGGTCTGCATTATGTAAAGACGCTCCAGGAGGTCTGTGTTTGATACAGAGAGGGGACAAGTGTGAGTCTCTGGGTATTATCTAATTATTAATGGTGACTGGTGCCTGGCAGAAGAGCACTACTCAGCAGAGGGAGAAGGAGATGTCTGTCAGACAATACAAGGAAATTATTAAAGGTGTGTAACACACTCTCTCCATCTTTCTGTCCATTCATCATCTCCTCTCTGTGTAAATGAATCTCTCTGAAGTTGAGCTGCCTATATTACCTCATTAACTTCCAACCTTATTTACTTCCAGTTTAAATCTGAAACATTTAAGATCCATTCTATTACTGACTGAGGTTTTATTCCTTCTGTTTAACTGGAACAAATGTAAAAATTTGGACCAGTTACTGTTCAACCCCCAGGTTTTATTGGTGGAATAAAACTTGTAGATTGGGGATAGACATGCAGCATACAGATATAACTTTGAATTGAATGAGAGTCATATAGTAGTACAGCCAAAGAAAGAAAACAATATCAAGCATAAAGACTCTGTCTGCTTAGAGTGCAGAGCAGTTAACTTTTCTGACCTTAAATCAGGTTTCCTGTCTAGACGGGAGTGGAGCCAAACCATGCAAATTATGAGAAAATCATAACTGATACTGATACTGCTACTTAATACACTAACATGCTGTGTCAAGCTGCAGAAAGTAGAGCGCAAAATGTATTTGTCCACTTTGTCAGTCTTGACTTGCAAAATAAGGCTGTGTAATTGCAAAAGTGTGTTTTCAGCTTTCCATCACCTGTCACTGGTGCTGCCACTTTATGATGAGCGTGCTGCGCACGCACACACACACACACACACACACACACACACACACACACACACACACACACACACACACACACAAACTCTTGGCCCAAGTGACTGCCTGTTTATATCCTCATCACCATGAGAGCTGTCAGTCAGTGTTAAGTTCACTGCTTCCAGAGAATCACTGGTCAGTCCTCAGTGTGTCCAGGTGCATCTGTCTGACCTCTTTCTTCTATGTTGAGAGTTACGGTAACCTGCAACTCACCCATTTCATGTCGACATACTAACACTGAAATGTTGCACTCATCTTGTGGTTTGTGCAGTTTCAGGTTTTAACCTTTAGTGACCCCAACAGTAGAGGTGTCTTCAGATGTCAGTTGTCAGTGGTGTCATTTCTACGCACTGTAACTTATGTGACTAAGTGTGAATGAGCAGATTGCCTCCACTCCATGAGCCCTCTGCAGTGTGACAGAGTGCTACATGTTCAGGTGTTCAACCATATTCTGAAAGCAGCACCAAATCAGCTGTAAGAGGCAGGAAACCTGTGACTGAGGAGAAGGGTTTTGGGAGGACCATCATTCATTATTTCACTCATACCGTCTCTACAGAGAGGATGAAATGACAGAAGATGGGCTCCACAGTAATGTGTCCCAAAATCTGTTTATGGAGTGACAAGACATATCAGAGGAGAATCAGAGCACTGTCACAAAAGTGACTGATTAAAATGAGACAGTAGCATAAAACCAGACAGGTGCATGTGTCGTGCACATTGGACAGACAGATGGATCGGGCCATGGCAGCACTTCCTGTCCTGTCCTTCCTCACAGGAGTTGGATGATTTCCAAATTGAACTGTAAAGATTTAGATCTTATTAGGATGTCACAGTAACAGACAGCTGGACGTGTCTGGAAATCAGTCAATTTACCAACAGATGAGAAAGCTGACAACCACAGAACAGACACTCGAGGTTGAAGAAATTCACCTGTGCATCACTTCTGCAGCCGCCTGCAGATAAAAATAGACCAGACTTTCAGAAAAGTGACGTCTTCAACTTCATCAGATTTTATTACTGCAATTTCAATTTCACGAGGAAAAGTGATAAATACACATTCAGCCATCTGCCAAACTGAGCCAAGTGTCTCCATATGCATTACCAGTGTAGGCCTACATTTAGAAACAACACGTGAGACACTAGAGTTTAAATCCACCCCAGAATAAATATTCAGCCCAGTCAGGTTACATGTGTCAAACACAGAGCAAAGAAGAGGAGAGCGGGTCTGAACAATGACAACCTCTCATCACTGGCTAATTAGAGGCCAATCAGTGGAGCCCTAATCTCATTCTAAAGCCTCTTTCTTATTTGACAGCATTAGGAAGTAGATGTGACGGTGAGAAAGATCAGCTAACCAGGGAACATTTACTGTGAGGTAGAAATGAGACAGAGTGTGAAAGATGGAAACTAGAGAAAGAGACAGTGAGGGAGACATTTTTGAATCCTCAGGGCTCCATCTTTGTGTCTCCATGGTGTGTGATCACCTCAGGAAAGACAGCCACTGTGTCAGTAATAGAAATGTGAAGCATGTGGATGAAGAGTAGAGAGCAGGGCTGTGGATTTGACAGATTCTATTTTATCTTTTTTACACACATCAGCACACTGAGGATTTTAAATTGTGGCAAGATGCCAACCTCTACCTGCTAACACAGTGTGCATTAAAATATAATGTCCCAAAGTCCGCTAATGCTACTTTGAAAAAGACTGGATCTGTTCCATAGCATGCCTTGTCTTTTACCGAACTGAAGTGTACGACTCTTCAACTTGAAGGGTTTTCAAGTTCCTCTTCAAGGCAAACAGGTAGATGTGAAGACCAGAAGACTTTATGTTGAATGGGAAAAAAAAATCAAAGCTGGTCTCCTTCAGAGGTACTGAGGTTGAATAAATTCAGTCATTCTGTGATTAGTTCAGAAATTAACTAATCACAGAATGACGGCACTGCAGCAGTGTCATTTTGCAGAAAATTAGTGTAGATCTTTGTCCCATTTCACAGTCCAACTAACTGTTCAGTCGATTTCCAGCATCTGTACAATTTTTAAACCATTAATTATCTTCTGCTGATTAGAGGGAAATTTCCTTTGAACTCTTTTTAATGTTGATGCAGCAGTGAAGCAGAGGTCGCCTCATGAATTCTTTAGTTTTCAGGAAATTCTTCCTGAGGCAGTGTGGCTTCACCGTCTGTGTGTCTCCACGTTTCTCTGCTGCATTTCAACAGTTACTGAGTCTTGTCTGTTGTAGAGATGACGTTTAATTTGTCTGTTTCTGGATGGCATTAACAAGGTGAATATTAGCTTCTGATTGAGAATACAACAGGAGGGCAGCAGGAGTTCAGACTGTGACTGGTTAAGATGACATTTAGATGTGATGCTGTGGAGAGACTTCATATCTTCTCCCCTCAGGAACTATCCTTAAGGGACAGGATTTAGAAGCATAATGTAGCACATTAGAGCTTTGAAATGCCATTTTACATGACTGACACAACAATGTCAGAGGTCAGGGTGTTCAAATAGAAAAATACACTCGATAGCATGCTCAATAGAATAAGCAAAGAACACGTTTAATTTCATTTAAGACACAGCACACAGGGTGATCCTGATGTGTGTCATCTGGAGGGAAATGGGCTGTGGCAGACATTACTGCAGCACACACACTCTGAATACAGAAGTAGCCTTTGCTTCTTGAAACACACTCAAGGTTACACTGCATGATTGGTACACTGCAAGAAAGAAAGAAAGAAAGAAGGCTGAGGACCCTCAGCATCATATACTGTACAACACCCAGTCTTCCATTCTTCTTTTACAGCACCCATTTCTCTCTTTATTGGACTCATTCTTTAGCACCAAGTCTTCCAGTGTAGACCAGGGAGTCCTCCCACAAAGATTTATTCCACCAGCTGCCCACAAAAGTCTGCTGTGCTCTCTGCATGAGGTTCAGATGGCACATTGTTTTGTTTTTTTTCTTTGCTGGTCTGACTTTACAGCCAGTCTGAAATATAGGATTTGACACATAAAACAAACCATGTTGGTATTTTGGTTGGTGTCTTTGAGGTGGAGGACTCCTGTGGAGCATTATCTGCCACAGACAAATGAGAACTTTGTATCAAGCTGTGATAAATGGATCACGTCATGAAATGTTGAATGATGAGTTGTTTATGTTAGACCCAATTTAAAGATAAAAAGAACCAGTAATGTTGAGTTGGCTCTGATGTGTGCCTCTGTTTGTTTTTTAATTCAGCCCAATACAAAGCCAGCTGTCATTATAGGGGACACAAGGACAAGTGGAGCTGACTCATACCATTTAATTTTACTGATGATTTACTGAGACTTCTTCAGCTGAGCCCTCAAGCAAGGCACCAAACCTTATATGTTTAGTAAACATCCAGCTGAGGAGATTAATGACTTTATTTAAATTCAGAGAAGACTGTGGTGAGCAGCCTCAGGTAAGAACATCTGTGGTGGGAATACTGGAGACTTTATAGGAAAGATGAGAAAAACAGCAATGTAAATAACCAACAACACAAAAAAGACTGTTTTTCATGACAAAAGGATTCTAGTTTCAAATGGTTCTTTTACTCAAGGTACGAAATGTTAAAGAGCTGTTAATTTTAGGAGAACGTTGTGAATTCTGGGGAGAAATCCACAACCTCACTACCACTGTATTTACACAACAGGTTTTAGGTTGAATATTCTGGCTCTGCAGTCATCACTACAGAAATGTACAGTGGATCTGATCACAGTACAGTGAGAACAGAACAGAAATTATAGTGTATTCACTGTTTCTCATCTTTGGTGTGAATATGAGTCTCTCCTTTTGATCTCCAGAGCAGAGCTCCCACTGGGATTAAGAGTTAGTGTTTGACTGCAGGATAGAACAAACACCCTCAGCAGTTTCTTTTTATGTACAGAAATGTGAAGGTTTTCCCTGATCACATGACATGACATTCAAAACAAAAAGTCACTGCTAACATCAGCACAGGATCAAGGGGCGGGAGCATACTCAGTCCTTATTAACTAACCAGTGCCCTTTCTCCCCCTCCACACTGGTTTTCACTATCTGTGTTGATGTCTACAGTTAAACATCAAAGTTCCACTCTGCTGTGAAATCTTCCAAAACGTACAGAGGGAGACACAAATGCAGCACAACTGAATTAATGAACAAAACAGCAGTTTGAGAATTGTAGAGAATATTTCATTGCAAAGATAGGGGAAAAGATATTACAGAAAAAAACATGTTGAATACATAAACAAATGTTTGTTGGTTTTTCCTAAATTTGGAAACACTACTGCTAAAGCTGATGTTCTAGTATGATACAGATACTGTAATTCAATGAGGATTAAATATGTTTTATTCTCCTCTCTGTTCTCTGAAAGTTTCTTCTTTAATATCTGGAATCGAAAAACCTTGAGACTGAGGTCAGAGCCTCTGTGAGAGCCTCACATCATTTATTCATCTGTGTGTGTGGTTGGGTGTGTGTGTGTGGCTGTGCACTGACACTCATTTGTTTTCCCTGAGGCCATTTTAAATGCCTCTCAGTAGAAGCAAGGTATCCAGTGACCAATACAGGCAGCTCTGCTTAGTGTGGCTGTAATCCCATCTGTTCTCTATTTTAATCTCACTGTGACACGAGAGAACCTGCTGCCTGAAACACACCGAACATGGGCCGTTCACCAAGGGTGTTGTGCTTCTCTTTGGTTTCCCTGTGACATCCAGATGCTCTCTCACCAGGGTCTTTGATACAGTTTTGTGTGCAATGTTGTGTATATGAAAGAACTACTCCAACAGGTTACTGGAGTTTTGAAGTCCTGGTCATAACAACACGTAGGTAGAAATCACGAGTTATTTCTCATAATAATGGATACTGATTCAAATTGCCAGTGTGGATAGTAGCTTAATAAAAGCATAGGCGTGGATGTACATGTACATGTAATGTGTGTGTGTGTGTGTGTGCACTTTTGAGACCACTTCTCAGTGTGGGAGAGAAGGGGAGAAGAAGAGATCTATTTTCTCTTCCTTACACATAAGCACACCTCCTTTCCTCTCTGAACTAATAACTAATGCCTTCCTCTCCACTGGCAGGCCATTTTCTCCTTCCTCTGCTTTCCTCCATTCTCTCCATCTAGTATCATGTTTTTCTTGGTCTTCCTGTTGTCTTGTTACTCAGACATCAGACTACCCTTCATCTACATTCACAGGCAGCAGAGCTGCAGTGTCACTGTCACAAAAACAAACATGACCAACAGCATGTTACCATCCTGTACAAGAAAGGCAACCAGCTAGAGCTACTTTACACAGAGGACATTCATAAAACCAGTGGCTCTTTAAAAGCCTCCTACTCTGCTCACACATTATTACAAGAATCTGTGAAGCAGCACAAATCACCTCTGATCCTCACACCACAGCTGTCAGACAGGAAGAGAGCAGAGCAGCAAGGCCAGCTTCACCACTGAACAATTAAAACCAACAAGTGACCTCTGGGTTTATACTCCATACATTCACCTCTAACAAGACACTGGGCATGTGGAGCGAAACCTTATGAAATGAAGTCACAGAGGTTTGGTGGTTTTAGAACTGGTTGATTAACAAGAAAAGAGTAGAAACTACTTATTTTCAGTATCTATACATTTTCTGTTTTGATTAACCATCATGCAAATATCTGTATCTATATATCTAAAATCTTTTATCTTAAAGAAGTGATCTTAAGATTAAAACAAATATACCACTGTCTTCAAGCCTTAGACTTTCTACTGAAGACAGATCATGTCTGATATTTGCACATTATATTCAAGCAAAGTCATACATCACCATCATGTTTGACCAACAGCACTGAATATGATAAGCGACATATCTCTCGAACCATTGTATGCTACATGACACAGCACAAAATGATGATGAATGAGCGTTTGTATGCCAGAGTGATCTCCCCTTGGTACCACAGGGCTAACACAGGATTTATAGAGTCTCTGTGTCTGGAGTATCTGCTGCAGTTCAAAGAGAGTCTACTCTGTTCTTTGGAGAAAGTCACATATATGTGAAATCCTAAGTTACTGAATCTGTTATCCTGTAGCACTACTATAAAATAGCTTGCAATAAATGATTTGAACCTAATTACATTAAATAGTACAATAACACATTTACATGATCGTGGTTCCAAAGGACAGCTTTTAATGTTTTCAGTGAACTGCTGATCTCTTATTATTTAGATACAGACTAAGCTGTAAAACAGTACAGAGTTTTAAAGTCAAAAAAGTTTTTAATGACTCAGTGCAAAAATTATTTTTGTTATTAAGTTTGCCCAGTATGAAAAGCAGACATTTCACATCAACAAATGCAACGACTCTACCAGTCCAGTGAAATGTCAAACTGCAGACAGGGTTTTGTAGTTCTGCTGTCAGAGTCTTATCACTGCAGGGAAAACAAGTCCTCCTCATTACATTCCCTCATTAGAGAGAAAGTTCACATTAATTTAACAGAGTGCATCAGCTCAAATCTCATACTGATCACTAAGCTGAAAGCTGCTGACCTCTAGGTGTCTTGATTCATAATTAATGTCCAGATCTCAGTGTTTCTGTCAGTGTGAAAAGTTTCTGTCATGTTTGATGGTAAAAGCTTTGAAACTTGTAATTTTTGAAGAGGATCTATGAGAAGTTCAGGCTTGAAGCTCCTTGAGTAGAATAATGTGCTGGAATATTTGACTGTGTGCTAAAATGTTGTAGTTCAAGTCTCACCTATATTTACTTATGGGAGTGAAAAGTGATGGGGTACATTTTCAGTATGTACACATGCATGACAGGTTGCAGCTGGCCAGCCTATGCTGCAGCAGTAAAACACATTTTGGAGCTTTTGGAACCATTTATCTGAGAGAACAGCTGATTAAACTTGTTTCTGACTCCACAACCACCTTCACCAGCAGATTTCAGCGACAGAAATTCTATCAGTGCTGTGACTGGCAAAGGAGGAATAATTATTTGAGTCTAACACAAGTCCTGTCAATAGCACCTGATCCTCACATATTCACACTTCATTTGTGTGGGTATGAAGTTTTACAGAGAGCAACAAGGAACTGTATGTGTGAAGGAGTTCAAAGAGTTGACAGTGAATTTTACAGGTGGGGAAAGTAACTTTTGTGTTAATCACTATTGTTATGATAAACATACACATTCATGCACTGAAATAATTATGTCATAAAATGCGGTGGTCTGAATGTCAAGATCAGAGCCTTTAAAGAGGACAAATGACAAACTAAAGGTGAGGCCTCTGGCTGGATGTGGTACACAGACTGATCAACATGTAGGAGAAAATAATGTGCTCAGTCTAATTAGTTTGGGTTCAGCACACAATGCTCAGAGTTCTTTAATGTATCTGGGATCCAAACACATGTGGCCTCTCTGAAGTGCTGCAGGGTTTATGGACAGTGCAGAACTTGGTGAGGCTGAAGTCAATAGTGTGTCTGCAGTATTTCATTTAGAGAGAATGTGCAGGGACTGTAATGATTTCTCCAGCTTGATCTTAACAAGATGGTAAGGAACTGGATGAGTTGGGAAGTTGTTCATTTGCCACCAGGTCTGAAATTCCTCAATTGTAGAGAGAGAGAGAGATAATATGACTGAAAGAGCCCTTCTTTACAGAGCTGAAGCACTGGCCCACTGGTTACTAAAAGTTTGTTTTGTTTGTCTCCCAGTCTACTGTATCACTACAGAGGCCAGTTTGAATGAGTAACATTTGCTGAAAGATGAACAACCAAAATGAACTGCAGCAATGGAAAGAGACTGAATATCACTCCTCACTTTCAACAAAGAGAAGAACACTTCACAGGGAAAATAATGTCTACTGCAAAGTCACAGATAAAAGAGAGCGAGGGAAAAGAGCACATTATTCAGCAAAACCCAAAGTGACTAAGAACTGATGGACAAAAACACCTCTGAAACTTTAACGTAGGCAGTGCGAAGCACAGAGAGAGCAGAGAGATGAAGAAGAACCCACTGAAACCACTCTTGTATTTCTTCTCACAATTTTCTCCACACGATACATCTGTGCATATTATGAAGGTGTGTAGGCATGAGGCTGTTTGGGGATCCATGGGATCTTTCTCCATCTGATTTGCATGAAATCGCAAGAATCCAAAGGTAACAGAATTTACAGAGAGAAATGTGAAACTCGCCAGGAGGACAGAATAAATCGAGTGTGAGAATAGGGAGAGAGAACAAAAGAAGTTAAAAGTACAGCTCTAAAAACCCACAGTGACTCAGCATGAAGAGTGAAAACTTCTTTGAAAGCCGTCCACAGAGAGTTAAAGAAGCCCATCTCCTCTGAAGGGTTTAACCTGTCTCTCTTTTCATCCTTTATCCCATGGTGAGAGGCAGATTCTATGTCTAATGTATATATGCATACAAGATAATGTTCATGACTTTATGGGTTTCTTTTCTGCGAAGCATTCACTGACACTGGAAAGTACACTCATACTTTTTGCCTATTTGAGCCACCAACTTTACTGGTAGTTTCTGCACAAGGTCTGAATGCTTTTGGTAGGGAACGTGATACATTTCCAATTAAAACAAAAAGCCCACTGACTGTAACTATGGCTGTGATGTGGTTAATCAGGAGACAATAGAAAGGTTTCAGTTCATTTGATTATTTTGAAACTGGATTATGCAAAGAAGCAGGAAATGTGCAAAAGTCCAAATGGTATTTAACCGATATTAACAAAAAAGAAGGAAGGAAGGTAACATGGCATAAATCTAATGTGCTAACTGTGTACCAGAGGAAGAAAGGTGTCAACAGTCTGAACAGCCAGTGAGTTATGTGTATCAGTTCCTCAACCCTCTTGAAACAGGTCAGAGGGCTGAGTGATGAAGCAGCAACACAAAGAGACAGAAAGACACTACAGTCATTTCTACCAGCAACCAGCAGACCACCACTCATTAGAGCAGCTTTACACCTCACTGACAGAGACACAGCCCAGCTCAGCCTCTGCACAGCTCTGAGGGAAAAACACTGCTGTGGCTGTATTTCAGAGGCAACATACTATAGCTCATATTTACAACTGACAATCTTATCACTAACACAACTTTAAACTCAAAAAGTTAACTGATTGATTATAGAGCCACGAGGACACTGTAGAGGCTGTTAGATAATGACAATTAAAAGGGAGAAGATGAAATGATCCCCTTAGGCCTACTTTATATTTGTTTGTTGAGCTTGCACTACTAGCAAACACACACACACACACACACACACACACACACACACACACACACACACGCACTACAAATTCCTCTCCATTAGCTGTGACATAGCAGCAGACAAACACTGAAGGAGGTACAACTGTAGCCAAAAAAGTTAATGACAGCAATATATTAATATTAATAATAATAATAACAACTCATCCAAAGTAAAGGAGTCAAAGTTCTGTTTAAAATCTAGGTCAGGAACAGCTTGACCTTTTCACACCAAACTCAAACACAGGATAAACTTTTGACTTTGCTTTGTTTTATGCTCAAATATGCAGGTGTGCATGAGGCAGATGTAACGATCACTGAGAACAATGTAGCTGAGTTTCTCACAGACTGTCTGTACTGATGAAGTGGCTGCTGAGAAAACAAGATGAAGACATTTCTGTGACAAGAGTCTGAATGTCTGAGCTCTCTCTCTGTTTACCTGTCATTCAGGAAAACAGAGACAGGGAGGACAGAGAGAAACTCTTGTTCTTATTTATTCAGTTTAACAGTGAGTAATTAAAAAAAAGGATAATGTACTGTAACCTTGAAAATACACAAGTCAACTGTGTCAGCATGACAATATTTTACTGCATACTGATATTATCTGGTAGTTGAGATAAAATTGTATTACTGTGATTTAATTTAATTTCATCAATGCAATTATGCCACTTAGTCATTTTGCCTCATAATAATTTTGAAAGATGAAATGTCTTCTGTTGTGTATGTGGACTGTTAATGAAGTCTTCACAACATTCACAAAGATTGTGTTTCACTCTCTCTCACTCTCAAACATCCTGAGCAGGGTGCACCACTATTAAACTGTCTCAGCTGCAAACTCTCCTCATGCAGCATACTGTGCCTAGTTCACACTCCAGATCCAGCAGATCTACCCTGCTGACAACACTCAGAGCTAAAGGCTAGAAAATATTACCACTAATAGTCAGAGGGACTCAGTTTGGCAGGAAGAAAAAGCTGACAGTGACCAGAGATGAGACACTACAGATATTCACCAGCTCTGCAAGAGAAGCACAGCTGGAGTCAACAAGGAGACCACCCATCACTCATTCACTGAACTGTGAGAGGAGTGTTTTTAATGTCAACAGAGATGGTACAAATGTTATGGTAAAAAGCTGAAATGTTTAAAAAACGAAAGAGAGAGAGGGAGACAACCATCTCCTCCGTGAAGGATCTCAGCTCATCTCTTCATCAGCTTTTATGCTTCCTATCCCACAACTCCAACAAGTCCTCAGGTTGTTAATCAGTACTATTCAAAACTCTTTGAACTGTGATTCATATTAACATTTTCACACGAGCTTCAGCTACTGTTATGTTTAGGTACCTAACAATGCTTGGTTAAGGTTTGGGGAAAATGGCGTTCCTCTGTATTGGTACTGTGATGTAAAGCTACTCCTGTGGAATATTGTAGATTTCATAAATGTTTTAGTACATCTATGCTGAGATCTTTGCACTCCACTCCAAAGTTTTCCTCCATACCACCTACAGAGCTAAGCACAGCTGACATCAGTTTTTCTGAGACATACAGGTAGATTTTTGAAGATTTATTGAGCTCAGTTCACATAGAAAATGACAAAGCATTAATTTAAGTTAATGTCTCTCTACTCCAATTGAGACAGATTTATATTATCAAAGCTGAAAAATTAGAAAAAGTAAGCAATATACAAAAATGTTGACTTGTTTGAACTTGATTTAGATATCATGTTTCTGCTGCTGTTTTCTTGTTGAAAAGAAGTTGATCAGAACAGTCAACAGATACTAAATTGTTAGAACCTGGAAGATGAATAAATGGGTCACTTCTGTGAGAGAGGGGAACCTGGAGTTTGTTCCCTGTCTTTTGTCTCCTCTCATTCATGAAGCTCTTGGTGCCAGAGGCTGGGGTACTTGTAGTTTTCAAAGGTTCCAGTTAAAAATTTGATTCTGTGTTCAATCTGATTAATGTCAAGCGAAAGGATGCCAGTAAGATTTCAGGCAGTCCAGCACTAACATGTGAAGGACTCTGTGGCCGTAGTTTGGCAAGTCCTTGTAAATATCATATACGAAAATGTGTGTAGATTGTGGATCAAGAGTAAACAGATTTTGCCAGAAAGTTAATGAGTAATGCACAATTTAGGAAGAGGACAACTGGGAGGAATTTACAACTTATATTGTTTTTAATTTGAGAATAAAATATAAAAAACTAATGGGATTGATAAAATGATTTAATATGCAATAATTCCTGTGTGGGATACAATATCCATTAAAGATGAAAGATAAAACAATGACCTGAATGCTGATATTTTGGACTCAATGATTAGATCCAAATGTTAATGCAATGATGTGACAGCTTCTAAAGTGCATCTGTTTCATACTTGAAAAGCACTCAACACAGGAAAACAAAATGGCAAAGCCACTCATTGTTTTTCATTGCATCTCATGTCATTTCTATTCAGCAGCAATAAAATTAGTTCCACTGGCTGTTGTCTGATGGAGCATTTGTTCCTGGCCTGTAGACCAAGGAGCAAACACTGAGTCACAAAGTCAGGTTATATTAATCCATTATATTCATGCTGATATGAAAGTTTTATTTATTAGTGCTAAGAGGATACTTTGTTTTCCTTTGTTAGAGTTTAGAGCATTTAAATTAATGTTATTTGCAGCTTGATTTGTGAGATTGTATTATTCTCTGTGTGGGCTTGTAATGGTGTTTGTGTTTGTGTATGTGTGTGAGAAAAAGTGTTAAAACTGACACAGTAATGGAACACTGCAGTAAGACAGACAGAGAAAACAGACACGTCTATTTGTTAAATATAACTTCAAAGTGTTATTATAAAACAGACAGTTCCAGTCTGTGATTTTGATTGGCTGAGCCTCATTCGAAGCCCTTATAAAATACCACTGCTTGAGAATGACCACTGTACAGAGACTCTCTGATGCTGGCATAAAGGAAAGAGAGGAAAAAAATCATGTCAGTGACAGTGCATATATTTAAACTGTCCCTCCAATCTTACTGGTGCCCAAACTACAACAAATGGAGATGCTGGAGTGATATCCTTACTTCTGGTACTGTGTAATTAAAACACGCCTGTCCAGAATCAGACACCCCTGTAACAGTAAAGAGGAGTGACTCTAACTGTCTCTAACAACGATGTCAAAGTCTCTGCTATCACAAAATGTGTTTACATGCTGGTTGTTAAAGATGTTCTGGCATGACTATCTTCATTAAACGGGTAAAGTGTGGTGTTCTGTGTATCTGTTAAGTATTATAAACTGGTCTGTATAAGCTGTCCACAATGCGGCTTCACAGACAACACACCATGTCACGCTTTGTGCTACAGTACAGTACAAAGGTCAGCTCATCTATCACTTCTGACTGCACAAATTTCACTGTTGGCCTTTTTTTGTTGTGCTTTTGTTGGAGAATCTGAGCACGTGAAATACATGGGCTCTGTCACACTCATAAGGTCAGTGTTTTATCATAATCAGCCCAGGGACATAAAATTGTTTTGCTTTAGAAAGTTGTCAGTGTTTCCAACCTCCTTACCAGATAGAGTTTTATATTATGTGGATTCATAATATTTTTATCTGATCCAGAGTCACGGGTGTATGAATTCAGTGTAGCATCAATGTAAGCTTTAGCACTGGACTGAGAAATGATGATTGTGGCCTTTTTTGTATCATACAGATTGAGTAAGTCAATGATAAAAAAATAAATAAAACTGAATTGAGTTTGAAGAGAATTTAAATAGAAGTTAAACAAAATTTTCATTGAAGCTCTACAATCCTCTCTAATATTCAATGAGGTTGGGGAGAGCAGGCTGGGCTCTTGCTGGGGGCTTTGATATGCAGACAAGCAGGAGGAAGAAGATGAGGAACCAAGATCAAACATCAAGCAGTGGTACTCTCCTCACACAGACTGATAGTGAAACTGCTGCATGAATCACCTCAGACATGGAGACTTCTTCAGTGCGGAGATAGCATCACCACATATACAGTCACCTCAGTCTTTGTAAATATCTCTCCCCTCATCTATCTCCTTTAAAAATATCAGCTGAGTTGCAGATTAAAGCCAACGATTCACTGGATATGATTTTTAAAAATGCACACAATAAAATATATCTTAATATCCTGATGAGTGTTGTTGTTCAGTGTGTCCTATTTCACATATAACTAATTTAAATGAACATTTACTGTTGTACATTCCAATACTGATTCTCATCATTTCATAAATTAGGTTGCTATAATGTCTTACTACCACTGGGTTTAAAGTGATACTCAAAAGATGAACAATTGAACTAATGATCATAATCAAGGATGATAACTAGAAAGGATCCATGTGACTATTTCACTCTTATATTGGAAAACAGAGGAAAGTGTACAAACTGAATCTGAACTAATCTGAAACCATTATGAGGCCAGAAAAAAAATAATTTCTATAAAATATCATTAAAGAATGACAGAATAGAAAAAAGGAAGAAAGAAAAAGCAAACTCGTTGTGTCGTTGTGTAAAAGGTGTGAGATGTTTATACTGTCACTGTTATAATGACCACAGTTTGCACGGGCTGCAGACTGTTTGACAGGTGCTTTATAAACTGACACTTGACAAATAATCCAACTGTGTACAGCAGAGTTTGGGAGTTTAGTTACTCTGCTGTGGACTGTACTGTAGAGCCATTCAGTACAAGTGATTAACTTGGATTCTCCTTGTCATGATGCATCATTTTTGACACCATTGCCTATAAAGACAATAGCTACAGGACAGTTGTTCAGCTAAATGGTGTCTTTGCATCATTGAAGTCTACATTAAATCTTCTGAACAACCACCTTGTCTAAAAACAATATCCACTTGGCTCATAAACAGGCAACAATCGCACTCTCAGTGATTATATCTATCAAAGCGCAAAAAATCTGTTTTCATTCCTCAAAGAAATCAATCCAAAACAAACCAGGGCTGTGCCTCACACTCCGTGAGCTCAAATCTCACAATGTGGCCTTCACTTTAATGATGACAAAACAACACTGGAACAGACTGGAAAACTCTGTTTTAGGTTAGTGACAATGAACAAAATGGAATTCAATTCAAAATGAATTCTTTTGCCACCAAAACATGCATTTACACTTAGGAGTGATAAACGGACTATAAAATGAAATGAAATGAACAACAACCAAGAAAATATTTCAGTGTGACATTGAAAACAAGACCCATGGACATCAGTATCTGCCTTTTTTTTTTAACACAAAGAACTCTATTACTATCTATTACTAACACAGCCTGCTGCACTGCACAGCTTAATCCACTACAGTGCTTTCTGCAGCAGACAAATAGAAATCCCTCCTTGCTGTCACCTCTCAGCAAGGAGGGATCTGTTAAACCTGGTGAACTGTGACAGAGAACTCTACTGACCCTCTTTGTCCAAAGGACAAGAGACAGGAACAGGTTATTGCCCACAACTCCAATCTCTCATTTGCCAACAAAAATTCATGAAGATGTTAAAAGACCTTTAAATGTCAAATACTGATTTGCAATCAAACAACTGACGGCATGAACTGACTTTTAAATCGTGAGAATTAATTAGGATTAATATCAAGTAAGTGTTTTAAACCACTTTACAGCGTGTACCCAAATTGACACTATTTTACTAATTTGTAATATCTTTACTCAAAACAGCAATCACATGAGCTGCAGCCAAACCACAGGGTCCTATAACTGCATTCATTATCCCTCGGAGTTTCTTCTCCCAGTAGACATTAAACCACATGCAACTATCGGGAAGCCAGATTGGACACACACTTGTATGTGTTGAACTAACTTCAGGTCTCATGCTGTTCAAGCAGAAACACTATGACTCTACAATATCCACACGGTGAGCACCAAACAGCACAAACAACATGATACGACCATGTGTTTGTGGTAAACAGCATGATTGTCATTGTGTGTGTGTGTGTGAGTGTGTGCTGTTGTACATTTTCATTTTAAAGGCTCATAATCTTTTCCACATGAGCAAGCCTTTCTCAAAAAGAACTGCCTGCAGTGGCTCAGATTTACAGTTACACAGCAGCTGCTGGTGTATTTTACTGGTTCTCATTGGTCTTAACCCCTGCAGCAGTAGTCACACCACATCTCTCAGACCTGACACTGCTCACCCACAGAAACTCAACACAGGGATGTGATGAGGCTCGATGCTGAGACTGATATCTGTCTCTAAGGCTGAGTGAGTTGACATTTAGCACGAATGTGTTCAAAAGAAGTTACAGCCAAGAATCTCACTTTACTGTAATCCTTTAAATGACAGCAGTGTGTTCACGTCCTGCCATATGGATTAGACATCATCTCACCTTGTGGGAGACGCTGCAGAACTGATGATAACAGTAACAACAGTGTTTTAGGAGCTGTGGGGCTGTGCAGAAGAAGAATGCAGCATGTACTTTATACTGAAGACACATCTTAAATTGCAGGTCCTGTGGTAATATTAAAGTCTTGAGAGTCTAGAGTGAGGTTCACACACAGCTGTGCAGCTGGAGCTCAGCAGTCGTCCTCTGTGACAGAGATAACCCTGCAGTGAGCTGAGATGATGTCCTGCTGAGGAGGCTCAGTTTTACTCCTCTATAGTCTAATGGGATTATCAATTCAGCTGCTTTGAATAAGAATCATATGATCTGAGTTTAGAGCAGGTACTCCACAGAAGCTGTATTTGCTGGAAGAGATTTTTCAACAAAAGCGACAGAGGTCAAGAATCAGATGTAGGAAAATGAGAGATGATTTTCATGAGTTACTGATTTTCCCTGCAGCTCCATCTAAACTTCCACCAGAGCATTACACACAAGGTAACATTAAACAGTTTGAGCCTGTTCTGTATATCATTCTCAACAGTTAACCAACCTAAAATACATCAACTTGATGTATGACAGGATCCTGATTTACTGCCTCAGTGTCACAGTGAATGTCATCATTACTGAACTTCATTCACAGTGTATATATTTCAACATGTCAGTACTCAGAGATCCAGTTTTAGTTAAAAGGTTTGGCCTTATCTGCAAAAGAAAACTGGCAGAACAGTGAGACCCTGAGTGAGATGTTTTGTGAGCTCATTATCAAGTCTGCCTGGAGCACATGAGTGGACAAGAAGCTTGAGCAAAGTTCTGTATTTAGGTAAAGAGGCTTTTAGGACAGAGAGGGCGGTTGAGTGATGGTGTCTGCCAGTTTTCTTTAATGACATTGGCTGCTATCCCAGCTGTCATTTATAGGACAGACTCATCACTCAACCTCCACAAAGCGTCTTAATTGAAGAAAATCAGCAGACTATAACAAAGTTAGACACAGATGAGTAAATTCAGAGCTGCAACAGCAGGTTAACAGAATACAGGCTTAGATATTTTAATAATCAAACAGACTCATCATCTGTCAGCAAAAACAGCAGATGTTTTGTTTGTTTTCTTCTTTTCATTGAAATGAATGATATCAGCTGGAATGCCATTATCCTGGACTCATGCAAAAGCAGTATTAGTAAAATATTTTTTTGATTCACAATAAGTACAATCATAATAATCACCACACAGCTCTCAGCACGTTTTCTGTATTGTAGTGTATTGTAGTATTGTACATGGGTCTAATCTACCATTTATTTGCCCTCTGTGGATTCCATGAGACAGGCCTTATTTGCACAAGTCACAGCACAGATGCTGTGAAGTCGATTAATTATTCAGTAAACAATATAAATAAACTGATTGGGATAATATTACAACAACAATATCTTTATCTATCATTATACTTCCTTCTATGGATATGGACAGTGTTAAATGACCAATATGTTGCCCAAATAACTCAAAGAAGTCCTTCAGTTTCCTCAGACCTCAGTCCTTTCTTGAGGAAGGAAGCTCCTTTTGTGAATTCAACCTTCTGAAGGCAATTAAAGAATGATACTGACTCTTAAATAATCTGATTTTCAGCACAAAGTTAATGCCAAACACGCAAAGACAGTTTTCATTATAGACAAATCTGGATGGTTTCATTTTCAATGACTCATCTATGGGGTTTTAAGTCTCTCAGGACACAGGTAGAGAAAGTCAGTTTCTATTGGTTCTGGCAGTCTCATACACATTTGTAAAGTTTGGCCAATAAACTTCTGAGTAAATCTTCTTATTGAAACATATTTTAAATTGTGTTTTCAACAGTCATATTACACTGGCATAAAATCACTGACCTCATAATATTTTCAATATCACACAGTGATACCAAGGACACACTGAAACCATAATGGCAACATGAAAGTGGTTTTCCGGGAAGCACATCTCACGGGTATGCTGTACACAACCAAAGAGGAAAATAACCACAAAGATTTGATCCTCAGATACCTCCTCCAGTGAACTGGATCACATACAGACAGACCTCATGACCAAGACAGATCTCCAATCACAACATAATACAAACTTAGACTTCACACTTAAATCAAATCATTAACAATTACTCAATACTTACTCACCATTACAGGTGGACATACAGCTTATAAGCACAGTATCTGAAGTAGCAACCATTATTACCATAAATATGATGTAAATAACAGTGAACATTCAATAACTGTTAGTGTTAGGAGCATTACTAAGATCTGTTAACTGCCAAGCAAGCTCTTGCCAGTGAGTGAATGGTTCAGTCAGGACCTAAAGAGACAACACACTCAATAACATCTTCATTTTTCATTCACCTTTAGCTTCATTAATGAGTAATGAGCAGAAACAAGTGATTTAATTTTTTCTTGTAGTAAGTGGCTTATGGTCTGGTTCGAATAGATTTAAGCTCAAACAAATATATACAAGAAAACACAACAATATCAGTTGTTTCTACTCAAACAAAGTTAAAGATTGAATAATGACCATGGAGTCACTATGAGCTGTCCCTGTCATTCTGCTGTTCCTTTCATTTTCTCTCCTTTCATACACAGACATCCATGTCTGTGTGTGTGTGTGTGTGTGTGGCTTGTAACGATGAAGTAACAATGATGACTGGCTGCAACTGCTGGCGTGCCAGTTTGATTGACAGCTGCTTTGTAAAAAATTACATGCTTGTTATCGATTAGCTGTTCATAATAAACCTACTGCTCTGACTTACAGCCACCATCCTCCTCCTTCTGCTTGCTGGAAATCCACCCACCACACAGCAGCCTCCGCCCGATAACATGGCTATGAGTAAAATCATTGTTGATATTAAGTCAGATATCAGCTCTCAACTGTAATTTCCAGTGGGTGAGACAACATATACCTGAAGTCTAACCATTCAGATACGAGACATCTATCAACAGATCATAACAGCTGAGCTGATTAATCAAAATTGCACTTATGGGCTAGTCCTAAAGTCCAGTTCATGATAATGGAAGATTTGTTATGGGTGAAGTGAAAATAAAAATTATTGCTTGCTTTGCACTTGATATGAGACAGATAGACAGCTTAGGTTCAACTGTTGTTGCATAACTATGCTGAAAAATGAAGACAAGAATGTGACAGAAGCGTAAATGATTAATGGATTTATTTATACTCACGGTGATCAATAGCCTGACATTTTCTGCCCAGTGCCTTATCTCCATGGGAGCCATCGACACATTAGCAGATCCTATTTCCAACACTGGACCCAATAAAATTTTCAGACATTTGGGGTGAAAATAAGACACCGACAATCAAAGCAGAATCAGGCTGGTAAAAAAGATCACAAATACAGAGGAAGAGAATGAAACAGTATAGATGAGATGTCAATACACTGCCATGTTACATCACTGATGTATGCAGTGTCCACTGTGTTCATAAATCTAACAAACAACAACTTCAACAACAGAGGCTTCTTCCGTGAACAAAGGGTTATACTGCAAGCAAAACAATGCCTTTCATCTTTCTGCATCAATACAGCCACTCCTGTAAACTTTCCACTCCAGTTTAAATTTCCATATCAGTGACAGAGCAGACTGGATGACCTTCACATAGCCATTCATCTCTGAAAGAAACAGTCACTCAGTGCAAATTAGTTCTTCAAAAGAACTGCTCCATACAATATTCAATCACCATGTAGTCTACAAGTCATGCAGAGCTTATAACTCAGACCGACCCCATCACACTTAAAGGTGTTGGAAAATGACGCTGATTTTCAGAAGAACAGAGCAGAACAACTTTATCGATCCAGATCTTTATCTTTTGAGTCTGGAAGATTCTTTAATGATGAGAACACAATTTATTCCTCAATGTTTATAAACGACTGCCAGAGTAGAAAATTGTTGAATCTCAGTGATCTGAACTCAGGCTGTTGAAGGTTATTACAGACAATTTTTTAGCCCAGTGCACAGAGAAATGACAGACAATGTATTCATTTCACAGCCTCCAGACTTCCATATATCCCTTTCCTCTTTTGAGGCAAAGGACACAGCCATAGAAACACAGAGACATCAGACACACAGAGACAGAGCCATTAGACTGATAGGAGGTCATCCAAAGTATTAGAGCCATACATAACCTTCCACTACTGTGTATGCAGGTTATTACAGCTATAGCAGCCGTCTGACCTGAAATAGACTGAAGCACTTTAAACTGAATTTCTAATGAGAAAAGAATTTAGACAGTATAAACCTATTTGAGTTCTAAATTCACTCATGTTAAAGAAATAACAATTAATGAACTAATGAATGGCCCTCACCCACACACACTTCAAGAAAATATAATATACAGCAGAAATTTTAAACAACTACAAACCAATTATGCCAAACATCTGATTTAAATAATGAACTGTCCTTTTCCCACGAGAAGACAAACAATTCAAAATAAGCCAGTCAGAAATTAGCGTACGCACATTTGTTCACAAAATGTCAGGCTTCTGCAGAACAAAATGCTAGACCTTCTGGGAGTCACATGGACAAACTACATAGGGGCCTAACTCAAATTCAGTGTCCATGAGCAAATATTTCTCCAAACACTTTCTCCACAATGTCTCCAGCTAAAAAAATCTACATACAGAAATTAAAGATGATCTATCCATGGGTGAGAAGTATCTTGGAAATCTCTGATTGACGATTCAGTTTGTCTGTTACTGAGAGAACAGCTGTGGTTATGAGAGCTGAATTCAACATTAGAATTAATGGACTGTGGTTATTTGATAATTGTTTAATATGCTTAATCTGAAATGATCAATAAATTACGTTAACCATCGAAAACGCCATGTGGTGCCATGCGTGTGACTGTGTTAATGAGTGCGAGGATGTCTGGCTGTTTGAAGTGATCACTGTCATCTTCCCACACCCACTTTGTACCACCCAAACATCACAGACCATTCGCTGGATTATCGCTATTTGCACATTTTTTCTCTCCATGTTTCTTCCCAAATAGAAATGTGCAGCATGAAATCAGTCAGAGTGAGCCACTGACCAGAGTTAACCTCCTGAATGCTTCAAGAGTGAAAAGGCTGTACTACTGAGGAGTACACTACATGTATGACAAGAAATGATGTTGATGTGTCAAATGAAGAATGTATTCCATTCCTGTGTGTGAAAAGTTGAGAAAAAAGAAGGGCAATCACAAATAATAGGGAAACATCCAAATACTTCAAAATAACTAGTTACGACAAGTAGGGCTGCTGCTGATAAACTGAATAAAAAGAAAAAAAAAACACTGTTGGGAGTTTGCTAACCTCTGGCAGTGTATGTGTGTGCATATATGTGTGTGTGTGTGTAGTGGATTGCGTTGTGCTGCTCTCTCCTGACCTCCTTCCTGCTGTGTCTCTCTTAACCTCTTTGTGGATCACATCCACTCCTGCAGCCTCTCCTGACTCTGCCAGCATGAAGCCTAACGTTAAAACAGACCCTGATACCAAACGAGCTGTGGAGAGTGAAGCTTGGGTGGTACACACAGAGAGTGTGTAGACTATGTTGGACAGAGAGGAGAAGATAGAGTCTGCATCCCACAATCTATGCCCCCCCCGAAAACCTCAGTCATTGTATTAGGGAGCAGGTATGTAACTAATGGCTTTATTGTGGCTTGTTTGTAGGGCCAGAGAGCATAGGCTTAGGTCAGAGTCAGAGATGTTATAAATGAGTTAAAGAGCATCCTAACAGAGACAATGTCCATTCTTACACATGGTAACTGGACAAATGCTAACAATTAGAAAAACCACCACTAAAAAGATCCTCATCCAATACAACGTTTTGTCTCATCCTACATTTTATATGTCAGTTTCAGAATCACAGCGGAAGAGTTTGTTTTATCAGTGACCCAGAGTTTTAGCTTGAACCAAATGGGTAATGTTCTCTTTTCCATCAGACACGTTAGCCAAACAAAGCAAATGCTAAGGTTGCACAGTTCAGGCTATTTACTAAACAAAGGCTGTAATTAACCAGTTTCAAAATGACTGTTTTGTCTGAAACAGAAGGAAAAATGATTGAGTCACGCACACAAACGACAGTAAGTGTGTTTTTAGTTTATCCTAGGGGTAGAGTCTTCCATGCGCGATCAACAGGCATCTCCCTTCCATGACATACCTATTTCACACAGAGAAATATGGGGAAAAAACACTTCCTGTTATTGTGTAGTCTCATTTAAAATAAGAGGAGTTCCAATTGTTTTCTTTTCTACTTTCAAATACAACCCAATCATATTGCCAGAACACACTCTAAACTGCCTGAATCGTTCATCAGAATACTATTAAACTAGGTTGCAGAAAGCTGCACAGAAACTGAACACCGGAAAAAGGTAAAACAACAACATTCTCAACAGATTTCAAAACATTGTTTTCTTCTGAATAAGTTTGGATTTTGAAACAAATTACACTGCGATGTACCAATCCTATGTAAGCTCCCTCAAACATGTAATTCGAACAGAACACGTCCATAGCCTGATGTTGGAGGAGCATGATAAAAACGATTTCCTGCCTGGTCCACAGTCGTTTGGTTATGAGCGCATTATTGGAAAGAACAGCCTGGAATTAACCAATAAACTTTATTACCTGTATCACTGAACAATGAAGCTTAGTGGAGACACAAGGTAGAGCCCAGGACACTGAGTCAACTGGACCACACACACAAAAATAATAACACACATAGGTAAGAGGTGAACAACAGACCTTTTCAATAGCAGACATTTAACTTGTCATTGAAGGAAAATCATATATATAACTAATAACACTTAAATATTAGTCTATGATGTGAAATGTGATGTTTACCTCCATTACACAACTGGGATCAAAGTCAGCTTACTTTTCTCTCAACTTCCTGTGATTTTCTATGATTTTTGAAAACTCATTGTTCATGCATTTCATCAAAGAAAACCAATCCTTACCAGAAGCTACCAAGATACTGAAAACAACAGGATCGATCCACAAATAGTTGCAGCAATTATTTTCTATTATGCACTGGACAAATACAGACTGTGTGTGTGTCTGTGGTAAAGCTGACAGCGGATGTTGCTGAGTTTTTCTCGGCCTGCCTGCTGTGTTTGTTAACCTCAGCGCCACACACACTCCTGAAGCCTCCAGACTCTGGAGGACAAACACACAACACAGCCAGCATGACTTATCATCACAACAGCAGACCCCGTCCACATCTGTGCCACAGCTCCCAGCACATTATGTATGTAAAAGTGCAGGTAAAGTTTCTGCCTGTATGAGTTCAATTAAAGTCTTCATTGTGAGGTAGATATCTATAGTCCGGCGGAAGTTTAAGAACAGTGAGCAGCACTGACATCCCTTCTAATAGGAGATAAAGACAAAACAATAAAAGTATTGGTGACAGCTTCTGATGTGCGTTTTATTTTGTTTGTTACCCTTTTCAGTATTTTACTTATTTGTATTTCAATCCAGCCTGGAGGCTTTGGTCAGAATTTGCTTTCTGCACTGAATATTTAGAAACATGGAAACATGACTATTGTTCAAGCTTTTCTCTCTGAGATAAATATAATACCACCAAAGCTCTTCACCAAAATAAAAGCCATTTCAAAGAAAGAAACTTACATCAAAACAATACATAAATCCCAGCACACCACTATGCTATTCATCTGTGAAGACCTGATATCTACTCTCCCACTTCAGAGAGAAAATAATCCTTCATCAAAATAAAACAAAGGAAATATTATGGAGTCTTAATCACACTTTGATACTATCGCAACAACACTGGAACAGATCAGACATTTATGATGAAGAAAAAATGTTGTGACAACACATAATTCAACATAGAGGAAATGGTATTCAGCTTTTTGAAGCAGCATTGTCCACCGTCATATAAACTGACTACTGCTGTACTAGTATCAGCCAGCCTCCACCAGCCTCTTTCTTTCTACATCTGCGCTGATGTTGAAAAGCAAGAAACCGGCCACACCAAGTCAGACTTATTTATAACCAGAACACAATATTCCTGGAATATTAAATATTACAGTGTGATGAAAATCTTTCCATGGACAATCAGACTGGACTATCACACCACCTGTTTTAGCCTGATCCACTTGTAGTGGTGATCACAGCAGAAAATACAAACATCAAACATAGTAAATCAAATCATTTTTCACCCTATTTTACACACCATCAGCTTGGTAACAAACAATTTCTTTTTTTCATAATTGGTATCCACAGCACTGCAAAACAAAAACAACTGAAACTATTTTACCTGGGCTGAGGAGGATATGTTTGACTGGCAAAGACATATCATTCCCATGAGCACAAAGACAACATTTCCTCCCATGGTAGAGAGCACCAAGTCTTGTCATTGTAGTGGAGACATTAAATCCACAAACAGGAAAATCTGCAATATTTATAACAATACGGGGAAAACTTAAGTGGCTGGGGGTTGTGCATGAGGACAATTTACTGAACAGTTTATCCACAGAAAAGCCTCATTACCACTTCACCACAGAATCAAAGCTGAGGTGAGCATTTTCTAGTATAAACACTTATGCAGCTGTTGCATTAATATGTGATTCACAGCAATAAGCTTTATGCTTTCTGCATAAATGTGTATTACATTTGCTTCCTAACGAACTCTGCAGATAAACACCACTGTATACCGAAACAGATTATCATATGACTGAGCATACAAGTGTATATATGTTGCAACTGTGATGATACCACTCAGAAAATATAGAACACACACGTTTACAGTGAGGTTCAACAAGATGCTCAGAGCACAGAGGAGGGACCAGGTGAGACCAGAGGGGATTGGAGGACACGTTTGATGCATAAGACCCAGTGGAGGATCATTGTAAAGGGACTCTGAGTCAGCGTCTGCACAGCTTCCTGCATGAGTGAGAGGGACGGATGTTTAGCTGTTTTCTATTGCATACCTGTCTCTATGATAGTTGCAATCCTAGGCTGCTACTAACTTCATTGGCAATTTAACATAATAAAACAAAGATGTCAACCTTGATGCCTTTTAGAAACCACACAATGCAGACATTATTTCAACAAAGATCAATTTAACAGTGATATTTTCTCAGACTAATTGTCCTCATTAAATCATATCAAATTTGAATTTAAATTCAAGGGAATCTTTTAACAAGTCGTATAAGGGAATAATATCAGTAAACACTCTTCCTTCTGAAGTCTGGAATTAATAACAATCGAAGCGAACAAAATGTAGACAGAAAAATCTACACTGTCTCATTCACAGTGTAACTGTGTACAGTGTGACTAAAAGCCTGAGTTTTTTGCATCAGACTGTTTTTAAGATACAGGAGCATAACTCCCAAATATCTGACCAAGATTCAAGCAATTAGAGGCATGAACGAAAACCTGAGGTCTACCTCCAGGCAGACAGAACAAAAAGAGAGAGGATGACTGAAAATTTAAAATTATATCCCATTTTAGCTCATTGCCGTTTTTAAGACCCTCACACCAATCATGGTTCAGTCTCAGTGTTTCCTATTAACTCTCATTTGCAACAGCAGGAAACTGTTTTTCAGCAAAGCTCAGAAAACCCACAGTGTGCAACAAACAGCAGACAGACAAACATCTTCTGTAAATGTCCTGTTTCCACTGACCCTGGTGCTGTGTTGCCCCTCTCTATAACCACGCTGCACTGAAGTTTATACTTTTGGGTTCCTGAAACCGACTCAGAAATATGGGGATAAACCAGGCAGCAACCGCGCCTCCACACACCAACGCATTTCTATGCAGACAATACTGGAACTCAGCCTGAATAAATATGATTGCTCCACTTCAATTAAATGAGCTAAAAATGTTTATTAAACATTTAAGAGGTCACCTTCAAGTGTTTGCTGGTGTTTAACATCCACACTGTGCCGAACGCAGCTTTAGAATCCAACTCGATAACGTCCTGTGATACTGGAGGAGCTGTAGCCCTTGCGCGTTAACACCAGAGAAACCCATCATCAATAAGATTCAAGGAGCCACATGTTGTGGATACAAGTACAGATGATTTCACTGCGTCTAAAAACATACTGTATATGGTTTTATCAAAATGTCCCACTCTTCCTGATGATTCACTATTGAGACTCCTGCTGCTGTGCCCTCAGGAAAGGCACTGAACCTAATGGCTTCAGTAAACATCCAGCTGAAGAAATTAATAACTTTATTTAAATTCAACCTGTGTTGAGCAGCCTCATGTAGGAGCATTTGTGGTGGGAATATTATATATATATATATATATATATATATACATATATATGATAAACATTTGTCTCAAAAAGTGAGTCATTAACACATTTAACACAGTGTCACTGTCTTGACATGAATTGGATTTTCAAGAGAAAGTGATTTAATTTCTTTGAGGTAAATTGAGTCATTTGTTAAATAATACAGTTTTATTCTCTTCTGATTTGTTCATGTCAAGATTTGCTGAAAGTGATTCATTGGGTTTTTGGAGAGACGCACAAACACACACATACACACGCCTGCCATAGAGCAGCAAAGCCACTCCATCACAGTGATTAATACACCACATCACCAGACAAACACTCACTCCCACATATTTAACTCCCACTCTGAGCATGTTATTCAAATGTTACATCATTTAAAAATGAAAAATTGATGTTTTGTTAGATGAGAGGTGGAGAGGAATGGATCAGTCACCTCACCAGCGATTCGTTGCCTGTAATTGGTATCATTTTAAAGTCATTATTAGAACTGTCAACTGTACATGTGATCTCTGCAGGAGGACTCTCCTCAGCACTGTGCAGTCTGTCTCTCCTGTCTGGTTTCATTTCACCAACAGGTTTTAGGTTTCACTCAGCCTAATCAATAGTCCCAAGGTTCTTTCCACAGAAAAGTAAAATCTGATCAAACAGAGTACAGCAATGACAGAGGTTAAACAGTATTTACCACTGTTTAATAAGCTGCCAGGGTTAAACCAAGTCCCTCCCTTGATTTTCAGGCAGCTCCCACTGACCAATAATCAGGTAACTGCAGGGATGAACAAATTAACATATAATGTTAAATATTTTTTTGAAAGTTGATATTGTGGAGGCTTTTTCTTCTTTATTTTCTCTCAGTTTTTTAAGCTTTTGTGTAAATCTGTTAATTACCTTGTGTCATGTGTCAGTGTCATTAAAGGTCCAGAAAATAATCATGTTGTTGTTGATAAAGAGTACGTTGAGGTATCTAGTGGTTAACACCGATACTGTATTTGAAGTGATTGAAAATAAGAGTTTTCTTTTTGTTCTTTTCCACCTCTGTTCATTTAATTAAATCTTTCTGCCAAATATATATGATAAATTAAAGTGTGCAAACAGTTGTGTTGCTGTGGTGATAATGATACTGATTCACAGTGGTATTTGACAGAGACGTTGGTTGCCACATTTAAAAGTTTCACTATTTAATCTTAATGGGAAATGGTTTGAGTAAACCAAGCAACATGCACTTGTTTCATTTGGGACTTTCATTGAATATCTGACAACATCTCCAGCATTTACAGTAATACTATGCTGCTCTCACATCACATATTCAGTTCATTTTATTTAAACTGTATTTTCCATATGTCATTCATTACCCAAATCTATATAAGCAAGTCAGTTTCTCTCCAGCCTCTTGTCAGATGAGATGTTGATTCTCAGAGAGACAAGTCAAGTCTTGTTTCTGTTGGTTGCAACCGTAAAGGCCATTGGTCAGGCAGATGAAATGTAAATCATCTCTGCTCTGACATCCTCACTAGACAAGTTTTTACACATTATCTATGACACAATCGTTACGACATCATCAGAGACTGTTTGAGTGAGTATGAAAATGTTGTTTATCTCAGTCATCAAATTAGAACTGAATCTCTTAACCTTTACATTTATATGCACTGCAATGGAACACACACACACACACACACACACACACACACACACGTATATTAGGTGCAGAGTGGAAGAAGACAGAAAACTTGTAAAGTTTCTTTTGAATTACAACTTTGTGGAACAAAAAGCATAAATATTAATAATGTTTCCCACATACAGCATGTCAACTGTAATGACTAACTTGATTATGGGAAGAGATGGCAGCTTGAAGTAGGAGATAAGAATCAGTCATCATCCACACTTGAAATCATTTTTATAGAACAGTAAGTTTCACTAATATCCCATCATAAATCTATCAGTCCGATTTAATGGGTAATTAATGATAAGCAAATATTTATTTATCATTATTTCTGACAGTAAGATATATCAGAAATTAAGTTCATCTTGATCTCAGTCAAGTCCAAGTTCATCCCTTTATTTAAATCTATGAATGTAAGTAGAGCAGCTTTGTTTCGCCTAATCTGTGTACATCTGCACTTGACTGTTGTCAGGTTGTGTCACTGTTGTAGTAGGTGTGTGGATAAGTGTAGCATAACTCTCCTATGTACTGCTGTATCACTGTGTCTGCAACAGCAAGGGACTCTTCATAACATGACAGGTTATGATTTATTACTGGTTCATATGACTCTATTTCTGTGGGACCAATTATTCCACTTAGTTGGACAGTTGTAGATTAACATGTAACCTTTTGGTAAAAGAGTTTTACAGACTTACTCTGTGTTTGAAAGTCCATTTCATGTTCAAATTCTGTTTTATCCAGTGATCATATCATTGTCAAGTAACCCAAAGGCAGACTGGTCACAATGTTCCTATTAAATTATTAAATTACACATTTTCCACAGTAATACGCAACTTGAACAGAATACAATTTACAGTCCTGAGTTGAGAAGAGAAGAGACCCTGCTGTCCCTGTGAACATCAAAATGCATTTTTCTTTCTTCCTGCTCGTTTTTGTCTGTGTGATCATTACAGGGACAGAAGCAAAGAACTGAGCCACCTCCACATCCCATCATCTCATACAGGGAACACTGAACACCAGTCTGTGCTTATGGTGATCTTGGTACCCACAACTGTGCAATCATAAAACATTCATTATTATCGATAAACACTTTATCAGAGATGAAGCACAAATCACCATCATCTTTAAAATGTGACTTTGGGGTGTATAATCTCTGCTGAGTCATAAATGGAATGATCTCTAAATTTGGCTGCAGTTTCAGAGAGTTTATAAATCCAAGAAAAAATGGGCAATGAAAAAAATGCTTTCTGGAAATCGAATGAAAAAATAAACTAGAAATGTATTTAAAAATGACTTTATGGCTTTTAGAAAACCAGCACTGATTATAAGGCACACACACACACACACACACACACACACACACACACACACAGACAGTGCCCTCAACAGTTGGCAGACTGTTCACTGCTCTCTGCTTTTGGAGTGGACACAGGTTCATTAAAGACCAAGTAATTAGTCTGCAGTTTATAAGTGGAGTAGAAGGGTAGAAGTAAACAGTGCAGTGCAGTAGCAAAAAGCAAACAATGCTCGGTGGTGAAAAGCGGGAAAAAATACAAAAAAACATGGTCTCCTTTCTTTTAAGCCACAGCCTCTGCCTGGAGGTAAAGAGCTTGATTAGACTGGAGTCAATACTGTGTCTGCATTATTTCATTTGGAAAGAGCACGGAGGGGCTGTAATGATTTCTGCTGGTTTGTCTTAACAAGATGAAAAGAAATTGGAAATTGACTCCAGAGATGGTTTGTTTGCAGGTTAAAATTGTCTTGATCGTGCATAGAGACACTTCTGACAGTGAAGATCTGTTTTATTTTGATGTATTGGCGAACAGCCCATATGGACACACCCCTTCTTTTCTTTACACACATGCATAGACTGACATGCATTCTACTCTGATGCTAATAACTCTCTGTCATTTAGTAGAACCTCAGAGTTCAGTCGCCTGAAAGACAATAGAAGAAGATAAGCAGCAGGTTCAGCAGTTTAAAGTGGTAAACTGTGCCTTAGCATGATCTTAACTACTAGTTTAAAACTGATTTTATACTGACAGAAATATTTCAAGATGGGTAAAACTGCACTCACATGGATAAAAGATTTAGTGTAAAATCAAGATTCTTTGGTCCAGTAAAAAGAAATCCAGGTAACATTAGGGAAGCTTACAATACTTTTTGTCAGAGACACAACACTGTTCTTCTACATCCCAGCCACAGCCTCTGATCTCTGAGCCACAATGTTGAATCTAAAGGAACGTGAACACCACAGCAGGCTAACTGGAGCTGAAGAACAAAGACAAGTGTGGCAGCAGTACAACAACAGGTTTGTAAAAAAACAGCCAAAAGTTCCACAACACCAAGTTCCAGCATGTAACAGGGCAAATTAGCTGAAGCTAACAAGAAGCTACAAGAAGCAAGACAGTGGCCATGTTTTGCAGAGGCCAATTATTTTGTTCTCAGTCAGACAGTCTGGTTTCACCTGCTCATACTCTGTTCTGCATGAAAAAAAAAAAAGAAAAGAGTAATGAGAGAGGACAAAGACACACACTGGAGTCAAGCTGCTGTCCTACAACTCATGAGCTCTGAGTCTGATGAAACATGACCTCGTGATTTGCTTTCCCCTGGAGGATCATTAAAGTTTTATATTTTCTGTTTGACCACACTGAGAGGGCCAAGCATGGAGTCAAGAGATGAAGTCAGAAATCTATGAAATCTTAGGAAATATTATTCCATTATTATTTTATCTGTCATGGCCAGTTCAATATTACATTATTCTATGTAAACCCAGTATGTTGGTTAACAGTGAAAATACAACAATAACAAATGATGCAGGGCTCGAATTTTACTGAGGAAAAATTATGTTTTACAAACAAATTTCCCATGAGGAGACACTGAAAAAATTATTACATTAAGTTAAAGACTGTTCTGTATAATAAAATACACAGTAAAATATCACCAAACAGATGTGGCTGATCTTATTCAAAACTCTCTTAATCTGCTGAAGCAGACATCTGGGCAGTTACAATGACATGACTGAAGGAGACATGAAGGTTTGTCCTGGTTTGAAGGACAGAAGATGGAGGTCAGTCTGTGTGTGGTTGCTCTGTCTGGGGAGTCTGGTGGAGAAGAGACAGAGAAAACTGAGGTCCAACCACTGACAGGACACAAGAGAGCAGCTCCAGCCCTCTGGCTCTGACAGAAGACACACTGGGAGGGAGGACAGCTGTCCAGCTTTGGATCAGCTACAGGAGAACATGGGGAGATATGAGAGGACAGGACCAAGGACTGGACACTGAGGGGACACACATCATCCCTCTGGCTGACCAAGAGAACAAACACTGACTTCACTGTGTCACAAAGTTCACATCATGTGAGGATGTGGTCCTCATTTAAATTGAGTACTGCAGGGTCCTGGCCTAGATAAGATACATTTGCATAGAACTGCTTTGCTAAAGAAAATTAATGTAATTCCAAACTTCAAATGCCTCAGTGTTAAATTAGAGTATCAAGGCCTTATGTGTCTAACAACTAACAAACTATCAATAGTCAACCCTGTCTTCTGGAAATTGGTTTATATACAAGTCAACTGCAACAGAAAATATGTTTGGCAAGAAATGCAAACACTGGCTGGATTGTTTCTTTTCTTTTTTAATGAATAATTCATTACATTTATTAACAGCAGTGGACTCACAGTGAGATTATTTAGAGTGAATGGCTGTCATGCAAAGCACACAACTGTCACACCAGGGACCTGGATTCAAATCCACAATGTGATAACACAATACACTGAACAACGTAAAAATGGAACAATCTGAAACAATCAGATTTTAACCTTTAGACAGGGGATACACACACAAACCAAGGGCATGCCTCTGCACAAGCACACACACGCACACACACACACCTCCTCTGTTTGTCAGATGGTGGCAGGACCCCCGTGGAGCAGGAGATTCTGCTGCGAAGATTACCACATACATACACACACACACACACACACACACACACCTTGTAGAGTCAAGTATTTATTATGACAGCTGACTCAGTGGTACTGAAGTCTTGCAGCTCATTAGAACATGTGACTGTCACAACTTCATTTAGATCATGAAACAACAGCAACCTTAAACATAGTAAACTAAGCACGATTCTACCACTGGAGGCTTGTCAACACAACATGAAATTCCCTGAATATTCAGAAACAGGAATATCAGGCAGACATGATCTCTGCAGACACAGACTGCTAATGAGCAACAAACATGACTGAGTGGGATGAGTTTAGGAAATGTTTATGCTTGTTAAAGGGTGGAAATCCTGCTGATTTTGGCTTTGATGTATATTTGATGAGCATGCAAATCGTTTCAGATTTTCTATAATTTTAAATATTAAACCCTTAATGGTTACTGTAGCTGACAAATTCCTCCAAATGTCAGACTTATTACGGAGAAACGGCTCAGAAACTGTTCGTGAGGAGGAGGATGCAAATGCAACACATTCAATTAGTAATGTTCATAAAATATGATGTGACTGCATCGCAAAAATATGTTTAACACAGCTTGTCATCATTAACAAACTGTACAGGTTTAATCCATAAACCAAGGAAAGAATAACAAAAGTCCAATAAGCTGTTGCCACTAATTGACAATGTCAGCTTGTAATGAAGTTTTCACCAACTCATTTCATTAAATTATTTCTGTCCCCTGAGTTCATCTCTTTTATCATTACTCATTTTTTTACCAGATAAGCTAGAGGAAACACAAACTTTAATATGATGCTGTTTGGGGGCAAAATGAGGATGTAATAACCACAAAATGTGTTGTTCTTGGTGCATCTGTTGGAGTGATCCAGCCTGTCTAAAGGCTCATTGAAAGTAAATGTATCGCTGAGGCTGAACAAACTCAACAAAATGTTGTTTCCATTTATAATTTCCCCTCAACAGGGGCTGATTTCACAAGACAAACCAGTCATTTTCAACCTCTCACTCTCTGGCATACACAGCATGATGTGATCATCTGTGTTCCACCAAGCAGAACAGAGGAGAGAAGCTGAGCTTTCACTGAGAATAATATCCACCGAAAACAAATGACTTCCTTCATTAAATGGGAATGACTCAGGATCTTTGCCTCTCTCTGCCTCTCTCTCAGGGTTTGTCCCTTTCAGATTTTCTCTGAGGTTTTATTATAATGAAACTAATTCCTACACTTGTTTCTGCATGTCAGTGTTTTATCTCCATCCTTCATTTGTCCTGCTGGCTGATGTAGAACTGTTAATTCACTTTCTAACCTCACAGACATCCCAGTAGAATGTTATCATGCAGAACACTGGGCCCTGATCACAGTCACACCAGCAGATCTGTCCCACTGACAGCAACCAGAGCTAGAAGCTACAAATTATCGCCACTTACAGTAGCAAAGATTCCACTGGAAGATGACAGTTCTCTGCACAAACACTCAAACATTCACCCGCTCAGCATGAAGCTGATCAGGGATAAACAGAGCTGCTGGAATTCATGTTACTGACACACACAGACAGGAGGACAGTTAGGGGAGAAGCTTCTTTCATTGGGCTGAGGTCCTTTATGTGATATTGCTGGTGCTGGTAATAAATGAACAGCTTCCTTCCACTGCTCTGTGTATTGGTCAAACTACATTTCATTGAGTGGATGTAATGGACGACTGAGTCTGAGTGTTATCCACTCCCATTACTAATTCAAATTAGCTTCTCCCATGATAACACTATCTGCCAAACTCTCTTTATTACAGAAAATATGCAAACTGCATTTGTCTACAAAAAGTGCGAGGCTTGCAGAACAGGAACAAGTGGCAGCCGCAGACCTTCAAGGAATCTGCATGAGCATAAAACTAAGAAGAAATGAATTCACAATGTCCAATAAACCAAAACCCTGAGCAAACACTTTCCTCCGTCCTTTACTCTTCAGCAGTTTTTATTGGTTTCTGTCACTGGGGCATAATCCATGTTAACAAAACTTAATAAATCACGAGTGACAAACTTAATTCACTAGAGCAGTGAAAAGGTAACAGCTACGTTTACCTGGGAGATGCATTTCTTTGTCCCAATCAAGCAAACACTGCACGTGTGTGTGTTTGATGAGAAATGTAAAACATATGACTTTGTTAAATACGAACATGCTGGGCTCTTTAATCTGAACCTGCAGTTTACTCAAGGTCAAAGCTCACATTTTATAAATATACAGATACATACTATAAGTCTCTTCCTTTCTCTTCATGTCTCTAATCATCTATTCAGATCCATCTCTCCTACTCCACTCTGTTTGTTTTTGGTTTTTGTTTTGTTTTCTTCCCACTGACTGGCTGTTTTGTGCTGTGGGTGATGAGAGAAGTAGATTCAGCACTTTACAGGAGTTACAAACTCTTAGATGACAGGATGAGTATCTAACATGAGAAATGTTGCTGTTGTACCTGGAGCACTACTGGAAGATACTAATGATTTTACAACAAAAACAGCTTCAACACAACAAATTGTAAATCTGTTCATGGATCAGATTTTACATTTAGCAGAGTTTAACAACGGGATGTGGATGTTTGATTAGTTCTGAAGACAGAGGTCATTCGAACTGCAGTTTATCTAAACTTCCCATTTTGGACATTAAAAGCAATCCAACAAGAAATCATGCCATGCATACAGTAAACACTCAGAAACACAAGGAAGCAAAGTAAATAACACAACTACAAGACCCAACCAGGCAGGACCAACTTTAACCTGACATTTAAGAAAAGGAAGAAATGAAGGTGATAGTGAAGCCTCCTGGGACAAACGCACCATCCAGGCAGAGTTTGTCAAAGGCACAGGAGGAGGAGGACAGGGCTCACCTGAGGCTACATACTAAGCCTCATCGGCTCAACAACAGGACACAGGGATCTCGCGGTGTTATTTATGGCTTTACCCAGTACTCAGCTTTTTTTTTTTTTTTTTTTGCTTCCTCCCTACTGCTGGAGGCTGTTCATATGTCTCATCCACCTCACCACATCACCTTAGGATCTGCAGCCTTGCTTGTCTTGGTCTACAGCTGGACCAGGGTGATCTAAAATAATAATAATTAAAAAAATGTAAGAGAGGAGAAAAGTACCTGCCCAACTTATTTTAAGCAGATACGATAAATGTTGTTCATCTTGGTGACTTATGGACATGGAGAGTCATAAGTCAAACGTACTTCCATGCTGACGCCTAATGTGTGAACATCCTAAACAACAAATTGAACAATTTCAGTAACAACATGTCAGTCTTCACAGTAAACTTAATCTCCAAGATCCAAACTTCATTTCTTGTGACCAAAAGTGATTCCAACAGTTTCCTCTAGGAGGAGAAGTTAACAGGGTTAAATTGTTGCCATTTGTTCTGACTTGATGATGATAACTGCCAAGACTTTGGGCATGTTCTCCCTGTCTCAAACTGTGACTGTACAAATACTGCTGACTGCTGTAGGGAAATACTGTTATTCTGAGATGCATCTTCTTTGACTGTCGCCAACGAGACAAATAAACTACCAAATGACTCTTTTTATCAGTTCATTGCTTTGTTCTATTTTTCTATCAATTAAAACCGGTTTATTGAATCGGTGCACAGACACATTTTCAGTTCACAGAGCTTCAGTGAACATTAGAATGTGAAACATCACAGAGAGAGTATCTTCTGCTTTTTGTCTATTTACCAAATATATTCATTTTTCCCTAAAAAGAAATTCACTGTGACAGCATGTCATTATAAAGACTAGTCAGTTTGCCAGTGTTACTTCATGGAAAGCTGAAAGAGAACTGATGTACTGAGTGAGAAGATGACACTTGAACACATAAACAAACACTGCTTGATGTCATGATTCAGAGGAATGTACCTCTGTAGAAATGAATCATATGTTGCCTTCTGTATCTCGCAGTGGGAGGAAGGAACTAAGTGATAAATAACATGAAGCAGAACTCTGCATCTGAGTATTTTTTAAACACTTACACCTTGTTAAATATTCATAAGAATGATAATGGGAATGTTGGACCCTTTAGAGGTTGAAGACCTGACTAAAGGTGTCTTGTTTTCCTTAAAAAGTCTAGGACAAGTTTGGCGGCTTTATGATAAGACTTGGGTTGGTTTTCTCTGTAGTCCTTTAAATATCTTTCATGCATGTAATACTAAAAGATTTAACAGAGAATCAGGTCATCTGTATTATCACTATAAAGTGCTGAATAAAACATACTGTATCAACCTGAACATGAGGCCCACTCTCTCTCTGCCCCTTGTCTAGATAGCCTCTCTCCTCTGGGACTGGAGTCAGATCCACAGTGCCAGGTTGTCATTTTAAACCTCCATCACTGCCTGTGCCAGCCTTGCATCTTACTTCTGGGACCAATTGTGGCTCTTTGCTCCCGCACTGTTCCCATCCTGCCCTCTCCTGCTGTGACAGGCTGCTTCTTGTCCATCGCCATGGATAGAGGCCGTTAATGTCAGTCAGCTGCTTCAGTGGTGGGAATCTTTATGCCAGCCAGCTGAGTAACCTCTGGCAGTGCCACAGTGTGTGTGTGTATCTGTGGAGGTGTGTAACCTTGGCAGTGGATTGTGTTGTGTTGCTCTCTCCTGGCCTCCTGCCTGCTGTGTCTCTCTTAACCTCTCCAAACCTGGAGCCTCTCCTGACTCTGCCAACATGACACATGACATTAAAACTACAGACCCTGATGTCACACAACCTGTGGAGAATGAACCTTGAGTCAGTGTCTACAGACCTGTCACTGTGTCTGTTTGCTCTCAACTCGCTGCAGTGACACAGCTGCCAAAAGACTGAGAAATGTGCAATGTGGCATTTCAAACAGTGAAAGCAAAGTCTTTATAAAACATAAACATACAGAAATAGCTGAGGTTCATAAATCTTTGGCTCCTTGTGTAGTGACAGAAGATATGAAATCCAAATATTTTAGAGTGAAACATTTTATGCAAAGGCAATAACACAGACTACTGAAACCCACAGGGCTGGAGGGAACAGTATCTAAACCAGGAACAGCACTGTGTTTGGTGTTTGTATCTCACGTGAAGATGTTTCTTCTCCCATCCTCCAGCCCTCTACTGTAAATATAGAAGTGTTACACCGACAATTCCTCTCTCCACCTATCATAAGGCCAGCATCTTAAATCAGACAATGTTGTACTTGACTCATTTCCTGTGGGAATTGATGCCTACATTTAATCAAACGGCTGCAAGTTAATGACTTTAGTTGGGCTTATAGGTAGGCCACAGTGCACTGCTTTAGATAAGCTTCACTGTAGAGATAAGTGAGCATGGCCACCCCTCAGACATTATCTCTGTTATGATGCTCCATTTAACAAGCACCTTAACAAAGAGAATGTCCGAGACCAGTGATAAATGTGTGTTTTCAATTCATACTGATGTTACACTGCTGCCAAAAAACAATCCCAGACTGGAATCACAGCAAAAATGAGCAAAAGACGAGACTGAGTTTTGAGTTTTTCAACAACAAGGTAATCACACTTCTTCCTTCAATTTTTAGTGTTTGGGGAGGTTTCTTTATCTCACCTATTCCATTATTTAGACATAAGTTAAACATCACAGACATTCTTATTATTATATACATCTCTTTCATGATTAAGACATTTAACATTTTCTACACAGCTGATGTGACTTGTAATGGGCTATTTTCAGATCTTGGTTTAAATGCTGCTGAACCATTTCAGTCTCTAAAACTGCTGAGAGCCATTTCAAGACAGTGACATCCAGAGTCTCATGGGTTTGCTGATTACCTGTAGCTGAAATCAATAGGTGGTTTAGAACATATCGGGTAATACAGGAGGCTAGGGATAAGCATGAATGTAGATAAGCATATTGTAGGAGTCTTTAGCCCTTTAGCGATTCTGGGATGCCAGAAATTACCTCTGAGCTCTCAAAAGGTGTTACACATCCAGTGTGCAGATTTGATAATCTAATGATTTACTCACAGACACATATTCAGCCTTCTAACATTTGGATTATACTGCAGCTGAGAAATGTCCAGACTTCTCACAGTGTAGCCTGATGTTTGCTATAGTTAACATGTTATACTAATATATGTATTATTTTACTTCATAATAAGTGAATAAGGAGGCCATGTTTACAAGTCACCTTTTATGAGGTGATGCTATGTAGAGGGAGGGAGACGCAGAATGTAAGTCAGTGTCAAAACAACATGTCTCAGAGCTGAGACCTGAATTCCAATTCTAAAAGAGTTTAAAGGATGAAATGACTGAGGTTCAGCACCATGGTCAGCTCCTCACATAACACAAAGGAGAGAATCTACACAATGAGAAGCTGGAGCGAGGGGGAGGGTTGGCTGTTTTTGCTTCAGAAATGATGCTCAGTTAATTGATTACCTTTTGGCCAAACCAGTCATTGCATAATCTCTCTCTAATACACACACATGCACACAAACACAGTCAGTGCAATAATACAACACTGCAACCAGTAACGATTAGGCAGTACAGGACACACCTACAGACAAGCAAGGTAATGACACACTGCAAACGGAAGCAACCTACCAACCCAAACAGCTACTAAAGAAATCTAACAGCTTTACATGTTCTCCACTTGTCTGTCAGTGAATGTCAGCGTCTATGGCCTTCTGCATGTGGGTTAGAAATGACTGGCAGAGACGTTTGCAAAACATCTGTTGTCATGAGGTCTGTGTCACATTCAGTATGTCTGACACCAAGCTGCCTGAAAGCAGGTATTATGTTGCTTAGGCATATTCAGTGGGTGAGATTCTATCTGTAGCATTTTTTTTTTTCGTGATTGGAAAAGATTTTGCACCTGTTCAGCTAATAAGGTTTACTACCTTATTGCAAGCAATTCAAGTAAAGTAAGTAAGTAAGTATAAGTCCAATTGACTGGCAGAGTCACTAATAGATTTGACAGATATGCAAACTTAACAGTGGGGAATTTAATCCATCTTTAATATCACAAAGTGAGGACGAAACAAGGATGTGACAATAATCAGTGCCCTAACGTTGTCACACAACTCAAACCTGCTATAACATTGTCACAAGGTCAACATGGAACAACCACACAAACATACAAAGACGCCGCTCAGACAGAGACACACAAAACATCTCATTTCCACTCTACTAAACTGTGGGTGTTCGATCCTCTGATGTGCTTCTTTGGTGAATTACCATATAAATAACTGCCACTGCTTATCAGGGTTCATTTTTTTAAAAAGCCTGTGGTAAGAATAGGAGAAAGAATTGGAAGGAGAGTATACCTGGCTCTCGTTAAAGGGCGGCAATAAATTACATTTCTCTCCATCTCATTAGACAGTCTCTCTTTCTTTATCTGTCTTTGTGCTTCTGTCCTTCTCTCTCACATTTCTCTGGACCCTTAATGCAACCAAATAGTCTACTGAAGTACTTTCAGGAGTCACCTCAGTAAATCATTAACTGGATACAAACTGAGAGACTGGGCAACCTTGATGAACCAGAGAGACAGAGAGAGGGAGAGGGAGAGGACAAAAAGGAAGGATGATACAGAGCAGGATGAGAAACAGAAACAACAGATGTCCTTGCAGAGACAAAAATATTCTTACTCTTTCTGATTAACATATATTTCTTCATCAAGTCATAAATCTTTTCCTCTGACCTACAGATCTGCTCTAAACACCTTCATCACCATCTACAGACTACTAAGTTCTTTGTTTATCAATCTGTACTGAGAACATGATGAATATTTTATAAATGGTGCCACATTCCAGTAACTGCAGATTTAAGTATTTGTAATATCAAACCTACGCTTGTCTGGATTGTAGGACAACACTTTACATTCTTTATTTACATTTAATCGTCCCAAATAAATGCATCAATAAGTAAACAGAGATTCATGTTGGTGTCAGTGTGTATAATCTGGAGCTCAGTGCAGCTTTCTACAACCCAGTGGAGTGGATCATTGTGACGAGCAGCTTGGAGCTCCCAGCCAGCTCTGACACATCTTCCTCCAGCAACGACTCAAGGTGATTTATGGAAAAAGATATTTCATATTCCTCTTCATCTTCTTTGCTCTCTGAAGATGTTTGAAGTGGTTTGCATGGCATTTGATCTATGAAATGTGATTCATAAATAGAGACTGATTTGGTTTCGTGGCTTACATTTCAAAACAAAGAGTGAATAAAAGAGGTTGAGCAGAGAATTGTGGTTCTGGATTACTGCTTAAGTGAATGGGCTCTTTGTGGAGTCTCTCTTTAATCATATTAGTGTTCAGTCCACAGGACAGGCCTCATGTGGACATCACTACACACTACAAGTGGCTAAATTATTCAATAGCTAATGCAAACAAAATGGATCTATTCTGGGACGACTACAGTCATTTTAAGTGTTTAAAATGACAAAATCATTTTTAACAAACAAATGACACTGATAGAAAAGGTCCAAAAATCTAACTCATTAGAATTTGATATAGAACAGGATGATTAAAAATATTTTCATTCTTGTCATTCTTGTCATTGTCATTCTTGTGTACTGCTAGTATCTAAATACCCATCACATCACCTGTTAATCGACCTTTTCAGACATTTCAGCATTTACTGTCATTATTTCTCATCAGATTAGTCCAACAATAGTTCACTAAAAGCCACATGCTCACTGAGCTGTGAAGGCTCAGTGGACTGAATTGAGACAATATTGATTTGTGGTCACATGTTTAGCATCACATCAGTGTGAGTAGAGAGACTGGGCTAATAGCAAATAAAGCTCCTATTTTAATTAAGATTGGATGAGGCCAAATTTTATTATCAGAAATCAGACAGTAAAGAAAAATCAAAAGGTTTTCACTTAAATATGACATCCAGACTGAGGACAGTCTAATATAGTACATATAATGTAGAACCACAGCTCAAACTGTCAACTCTGAGGCAAAAAAGACAAATGTAAATGAGCTGAAAATGAATGGATGGTTTTTCCATATTCCCTCTGCACTCTCCTCACAAACTGACAGATCTTACAAACAGACTAAGTCTCTCTCTGACATGAATGTTTAACAAAGAAACTGGAAAATCTATGCAAACGCAGAAAGTCAAAAGCAGAGCCAAAGCTATGTGAGATTTTCACATTAACGTCTTATTAAAATATGATTTACTATGAGAGGTCAGCCTTATGTGCAGGTCATCCTCAGAATCCTCCCATCCAAAATGATCACGACAGATGTTTGCTACTTCTCCAGAGAAGGAGAAATAGTATCTTTTTTTCAATCTTCCTATTTAATCTATTTATTTTAAGGACAGAGCAAGCCTGTCATATTGGGGTGGGCATTTTATAATTACAAATACATGTATGCTCAATGCTAAAATAAATATAGCTAAAATATAACAAGCAAACATATATGAAATAAAAATTAAACCAACAACAATATAATAAAAGAGATAAATGAAAAAACATAGCTGTATTACTCTAGCTTTGTATTCCAATTTCAAAACCTCTCTGTGAATTCATTTAATGTGGTTTCACCATCAGAATGTGGAAGACAAGCCAAGTCAAAAGAAATGATTCATACTGAAGTGCAGTATTATCTCAGATACAATGAACAGGATCCAATTACAGCTGATTGTTTAGTCATTTGGCAGTGAAAGTACAAAAGCACAAACATGTCGACAAAGATTTAATTGAATGTGTTGAGATTAAAATGTTGAGTCAGTGTCTTTGGAATAAAAACCTGTGAAATCAAACAGCACTCAGACTGAGACATGTTTTTAAATACAGGATATACTGACAACACGTGCCCACACCTGACCTGATAGTATAAGATGGTAAAACCCTGGTAAGAATCATCATATCCACTTCCAAACAGCTCTGTTGATCCAACTGTAGACTGAAAGACTAAACCCACAGTCAGCCCTCTTCTCAGACATCACAGACATCATTTATTAACTATCAGAGGAAGCTGTTTCTATCAAAGACTCTTATTATGACCTAGTAGAGAAAACTGTTGTGTATGAACTGAATATTATGTTTCACAATGGAGGCCTTTGTCAAGCAAATGTTTTCTACAACGTGCTTTTATATTTCAGTTTTTCCTCTTCTTGTCCCTTCCCCTGAATGTCTGTGACGCATTTCTCTATTTTCACTACCTCAGGCTCTGTGTAGTCTAAAAATATAAAATTCCAGTGACTATTAATTAGCTCATCTGACAGTGTTTCCTGTGTTTGACGTCTTTCAGCCTTACTTAACAAAAGCAGCTATTATCATCTCTTACATTAGCAAACACAAAGTAGCTACTGTGTAGGTGTATGTGAGGCCATCAGAGAAATGTGTAACACTTTTCTAGCTTGTGTTTCATGGTGATAATAAGACAATGTGAAAGCTTGACTCATAGTCATATAACTGAGTTGAAGTCGAGTAAAATCTGATGGTTTGCATACAGGAGACTGTTGCTTGCTTGACTTTCCCCGCTCATATGATGACTTGACATCCAAAACAAAACAAGCACAGTTAACATCAGTACATACTGATCTCCTATTTAGTAGTTGTTGTCCTGTCAGCCTTACCATGCTGCTGTTCCTGACCTTTGTGTTTGTTATACAGAATTTGAGGAATGTTAAAAGTCCTTCAGTACAGGGGAACTTGACCTACCAAACTCTGACAATGACTCTTCACCTTCTGTTTGGATGCATCTGTTTCAGGATCTCATTATCAGTGTCGCTGCCCTGTGTGTTCGGCTTATCTGTGATGTGAACAGACATTTCTTTTTTCTGAGGATTCTGGGATTCAGTATTTACTGCCAAACAAACATCAGCTAAATCATCATTTTCAGCTGCTACTTATCCACTAACAAAAAGATATGGATTTAGATGGACAACAGGAAAAAAAACGAGTTTTCTGTGAAAAGAAAAATGGAAGCAGACTGAGCAGATTTGGATCTCTGATCATCTCAGTGACTCAAACGTTCAAAATCACCACAGCATTTTTCCTGTTTCCCTGTGATCTTCATCTGTGTCTTAACAACTTTTGAGCCTCTTAACCAGCATACTGCCTCTGAATACTACACTTATACTACCCATATATCTCAGCCTTCGCTGCCCACTTACTTAAAGTTTTAGTTTTTCTCCTGGCATCTTCTCTTGCATTCATAATGCTGTAAATTCCACAGAATACACACCTCCACAAAATACAGTGTGTTTCTGATCTCAACAAATTTACTGCCAATTTCTAGATCCTCCCTGCCTTGTCTGAGAAAATGGACGACATCGGCCTTCACGCAGTCATCTACAAAATGTGGGTTTGAACTTGTCCAACACCCGTTCCATTTGCCCCATCAGAACACTACCACTTCCCCCACATGAAGAAGGAGCTCAGTGGTCGCCATTTTGACAGTGATAATGATGTCATCGCCGCTGTGGACCATCAGATAGTGCTGATATGCAATTTTCAATTACCCAAAATAGAAACACAATAAAAGTTATTAACTTCAAACTTTCTGAATGCAATGAAGGCTGTTTAACTCATACTGTCATTTGTCCTAATTAATTAAATGAAGCCATCAAGAGAGGGACTCTCTGGTACCCTGATGAGGAGGCAAATATGAAGATCAAAGCATTAAGGCAGCTCTTTGAAGACTTCCAGTTAAAAAGCATGTAAGAGTTCTACAGATAACAAGTCACAGTTGCTAGTAAAGCTAAAAGTGTCAATCTGCTGACAGAAAGAAGCAAATCCTATAAGGTCACTGTAAATCAGTTTCATTTTGATTCTATAATTCTGATTGTGTTAAAAAAAAATTCTGACAGGTGGTGTTATATGATACACCACCACATTCTAATAGAACTTACAGTATATCTCAGTAAAAGTCTGAAAAAAGAAAATAGGATTATCTTATTGACAACTTTATATTCTCAGTTGCTTTCCAGCTCTCTGAGGCTGATTCTCTGACAGTTCAAAGATGTCAGAGTCACTGAAGCACAACCTATCCAGCACTTCACCTGTTTAAAGCTGCAGCCAGAAGAAGGAAGACAGGGACACTTCTATTCTCCACCTAGGGATGTAAAATTTAAACCCTGTCATTAAATATCACTTATGTCCTCACCTCAGAGGTCCTCTGCAGTAGAAATCTGCTCTGACGCACTAAATGATACTTTATTTCCTCTGTATGTCATTGGTTTTTTGTGTGTGCAGTCATCTAGTGTGCCAGGCTCCAGCCTATGAAACATATAATGACCAGAGCAATATTATTATATTATTATTATTCCTAGAAAACAAGTGGAGAGCCTCTTTCCCTTAGAACTCACAGGAACTGCAATGAAGTGTTAGTCTGTGTTACAAATATTCCGACACACATACACACACGAGCTGCTGAGCTGTGGAAGATGGAGAAGACTAAAACACAGCCAGAAGGAGGAAACAGAAGCAGCTGCTGAATCCCAGATGTAATGAAGCTCAGTGAGAGACAGAATCCAGCTATCATCCTCTCTGCATCTGAGATGAATCGCTCAGCAAAGAGACAGTGGACAGCAATTGCTACCATGTGAATAATCCAAAGTACTATTTCAAGTTAAAAAGCAAACTTCTGATAACTCTCAACACACAATTCCAAATTCAGGACAGGCGACAATTTCAACCTGAGCTGAATAAAAATAGGGCACGTGGGCAAGAAAAGATGAGAGAATGGAATAAAGAGTGTTACTAAGTCATAGTGAGGGGAGACTCTAGTGAGTTACACAATTTCTCACCATCTGCTCTATGATGAAACATATGTGGTATAAAAATTAATTTCACAATGATACATTCAGTCACTGTCTTTAGCTGCTTATTTATATTCAGGACACAGAAGTGAAACACACTGTACATTTGGCACAAGACAGTGAAACACACAGAGTAACTTACAGAAAGTAGAACGGTAGAACAATGGATGAAGGCTGGAGAGCATCATTTACTGCTGACACACAATTACAAATGTGAAAGCAACACAGTCAGTATTTCCTGTGCCTAATTTCAAATGATTCTCTCTAACTCATCAGTTTTCTCTCTTCCTGCGCCCTGTCACTCTTTCTCTCCCTTTCCATCCTTCTTCCCCTCACACTGTCTCCCACACTCTCACTCTCTTTCTCTCCCCCTCCCCATCTGGCACTTCACACCATCCAGGCAGTCTGCCAGCATCAGAACACTGTTAAAGTGAATCCAATATGCTTGGTCACGGTGTATGCTGTTCTAGGTAGTGTGTTCCTGTGGGAGACGAAAGAAGCTAATTGATTCAACTCTCAGCTCCCTGAGATGGGCCAAATCAGCTCTATTAGTACAGTGAGAAGAGATCTGTGAGGTCAGACGATGTAAATGAAAGGAGAGGAGATTCAGTCTAGACTAAAGATACAGTATTGCAATGTGGAGCATTTTGTTACTCACACAAAAAGCAACATAAATAATTTGATACTTGGCTGCTATAGTTTTGTTCTCATTAGGTTTACTCTTAACACTTGGGAATTGTCAATATTTTCCCTCTCTAACTATAAACTCAATCTCCCTCCAACAAAAAGGAGGATTTGACCAAGTAGTCATCTGATGGAGCTCTGTCAAAATTTGCATGTGTCACTCAACCACGTCACATCTGTGAAGTCTGGCTGTTTGTTTGCACACAGGACATTTTGACATTTCAAGTGTGTGTGAAACAGATTTTCTGTTAAAATGATACTGATATCTAAAATGAAAACAGTAGATGCTTGTCGTGAAATCCAAAGAGGAAAGTGACATCAGGGATCAAAATGAAGTAATTCATGGTGTTACTTCTGATTTGTGGTCTTTTGTTATCTTCTAAATAAAAGAGCTACCGTCTGGAAATTATGCCAACCTACCTTTTGGTGTGCATCTAGAGCACACAATAATATGATGTGTATCATATCACAATGACATCATCATTTATACAAATAATCACTTACGGTGTATGTATTATTCATACTTGTCTCAGGACCGTTAGGCCATGGTTCATTTCTAATGTCTTGGTAATATTTTACAAGTTAAACATTTTCAATAGCATACATAATGAAATATTCATTAATAACTGCCAAATGATTTCTAATCCATAAATAATTAAATCAGGGCCCTGTTGTTAAGCACTGTTTACTATTGCGTGTTTTAGGGGCTGTCAGACACTAAAACAGCTTCATGTGTTTCTTGTTGATGATCTCCTGGGCTTCCCTGCAGTACAGAGGCATCATGGTGACAGCCAGCAGCAACATGGAAATTGCCAAAAGCACCTCTGCCTTTGTCAGCAGCGTCCATGCAGGAAATATTTCATCACCCCAGGCTGACGGGAACTGCATGGTTCATTTAATTTCCTGCATCCAGAACAATGGCACACACTTGACCTGGATCAGAAGACTTCCTGTCTTGTAGGTAGGTGTTCATGACCCAAAGCTCTTGAGACTCAGTGTCTATCATATTTTGCTGCTCATTTTCAGGACATAGCTTCATGTTATCAAACAGCATTGTAATTACTAGTGTGAAGTGTCAGGGTGGAAACATTTGGCTATTTTCAGACAGGAACATAAAACAGAAGGGGTACAATTTAAAGTCTGAAAATCTGTTGAGTACCCATTCTGTATCTGTCGGTTTCATTTTGTCATTAGTCGACAGTCAGTGTGAGGTTTTTGCGGTGACATAAGTTACAATTAAATGTAGAAGTCTGCACACTGTGTATTCTCCCAAAATGTTAATGGAAAATTCCAATTATTTTTCACTGCAAGCCAACCTGTTATCTTTGCTTTATTCAGGTAACCATGTTAAAAAGTAATTGCAAGAATTAAAGAGGGGATATTTCAAACAGTGTTGAAACACATGTAGGTTTTAAAATGAAGAATTATAAGGATGAACTAGCATTCTGAATATGTATGTTGACACTTCTCCTCTCTCTGTGTGACTCTCTAACACTCTTCTCTTCCTCCGCCTCCTCTCTGTCTAGTACAGCTCTGATAGATGTCTGACCATGACAGTCTGAAGTAGATCTGAAGCTCCACAGCAGAAACCTTTTAACTTTATTAAACTGTCACACCACCATTCTTCATGCAGCTCACACACATCTAGGGTTTTAACATTGAGGCTGTGGATGAGAGGAGGCTGTACAGTGGACTAAACCTCTCTCACTGCCTCTTTTTGTTCACCTTCTCTCTCTTTGTATATCATATAATCTGTCTCATGAGGCCTGTTGAAAGTTTTTATTATATAACATTAAATACCACTCTCTTAATAACTATATGCATTTCATGCATTTTTAAGAATAATGTGTTATTTAAACAACCATCTGGGGCTGTTAAGTCTAAGTCCATCATCTTTAGTGAGCAGACGTGAACAATTCAGGAAGGATCAAGTAAATATGTTGTTGAACTGTAGAAGTTAAAATGGTATGTATGTATTTTGTTTAACCCTGGCTATGTTTGCCATATTCTCAAACAGACTATGCAACAGTTTTTCTCTACACAGACGTATGCCACAGAGAGACCTGGGTCCTTTTGCTATTTTATAGGATGCTATTGTATAGAAAGAAGTGACATGCAGATGGTACAAGTGATGTGATTACTACTTTTGCTTACAAGTAGTTGTGAGCAGGAAAAAAGCCCATTTGGAGTGGACTGCAATAATTCCACTATGTGTATGTGGAGGCTTAGAGCAATAATCCGTTCGATATATCGACTGGCATTTCATAGCCTGAGAATGTTGTCCCACATCTCACTGTCTCATCTGGAACCAGCATGAAAAGAGGATCCTGTATCATTTATATTCACTAAGTTATGGGTCAAAGTTTTCACTTTCTGACACAAAAGGTTCCTGACTGACTCTGGATCATTTGACTTTGATTTTAAATTGACTGAAAAGCTGCCATATAGCATTTTCTGTAGTTTGTCTGAAGGGAAGAGGACTCACTCAATTACTAAAGAGAGAAGGAAAGAGTTTGAGTTTTTGTTCAACTCAGTGTCTTAGTGGTGTGAGAGGGTGTGTGCATAGGTGTGTGTGTTTGCCTGCAACGTGGATGCAAACATTTGATAAGGCTGTTTTTAATGCCAAAGAGAACAACATCCCTGGGCTACCCGACATGAAAGGCTTGTGGTTCTCTGGGGCAGTAAACACACACACACACCCAACACACACACACACACACACACTGAGTCACAATTCCACCTTTGATAGTATTATACTCCACCTATATGCTGTACCACCTAGATCTCATCTTTCTCTCTCCAGAGCATCAAGCTGCTGGATTCAGAGACATTTCCTGAACCGACTCAACAGAAAAACAGAAACCTCAGCTGTTCCCCTGAGGATTCTCCTGTTGAGTCTCCGCAGACCTGTTAGCTTGAGATAGTTAGTTAGCTTGTTCACTTCCACATCTCCGGTCAGACTCAGTCCTCCCTCCAGATTACGGCCACTGACCATGTCAGCCATGTCTAACTGTGTTTCTGATGGGTATCGTCAACACTGTATCTGGCTCTGTCAAACACTGGCTTCATCTCAACTCTGATCATTTCCAGTAAACCTAAAACACAACACAGTGCAGAAAATGTATTGTTACCCCTCAGAAAGAGAAAAAAATATCAATTCATGTAGTTACAAAATGTTCATCCACTCACACATTTGGCAGCACAGCAGAGTTTCAGTGTGAGTCTGCCTGAGGTTGGGTTACTCCAGCTTGTTATGCATGAGCTGTGCTGTTGTTAGGAATTAAACAGGCCACTTGACCAACATGTCAAAAGTCACAGCAGGACCAAATCTGACCTCCTCTCATGAATAATGACAACCAGCCCCAGTGCTGCTGCCGACATCTCCTTTGACTTTGGACCACCTACAGCAGGAAACACTGGACCCTGCACACACAGCCTTTTAGCATTCTGGAAATCAGGTCTGCTGTGCAGCCGTTATTATGATCTGTGGGTTTAGGCTGTGAGCTGTTCTGTCACCAAGGCGACCAAACCTGACGAATGCAATTCATCACACAAACTAACCATATGGCTGTCACTGCATGTGGTGAAATAACACAAACAAGCAGTAACTGGTCAAACTCAACACAGTCCAATGTAGCAGGAAGCTGGGAGGACTGAAATGCAAGAGAAAACAACCATATTTAATTCATGTCCAGCCTTCAAAACAACACCAAGTAAAGCAGAGGGGGCCAACTGTGACAGTTATCAAGTAATTACAGAGAAAAAAAGCATAATTGATAGTAATCTACCATACCTCATATCACATTAGTGTATTATGTGTTTTCAGGGTGTAAAGTGAGACTACAGAAAGATAGGAACTTTAAAAAACACACACACACACACACTTAACACTGACCAAAGAAGCTCTCGGAAAAATGTCAAACCTGATAATGAAACAGGTTTTTCATCTGGTGAAAGTTTTTATTGCCTTGAAATGTCAAACATGTTGAAAAACACATTTTCTACTTTTTCATAATCTTATCTTGTCAAACAAACCCTCTAGTGATCAGCCTGTTAAACTAACCTGCTGCTGGGTGCAGTAAATCAGCATCGTAAAATCAATTAGATTTAAACTGTTGTAGTAAATTGACTACAGCGATTCAAATTCTCATTACTTCCATGTAGACACAGTCTGTCTTAAAATCATAACAAAGATTCAGTGAACATATTTTTCAAAGCTATAAACAAAACAATCAGGACAAACTTAAAAGTCCTACAGTGGATTTCTCTGTAGTTCTGTCGAGCTCATTGTGTGAAAGCTTCACAGAGTTAAAACCATTTTTCTGTCTCTGAAGTTGTTCTGCTAACAAACTGAGCTGCAGTTGGCTTTGATGTCTAATGTAAATCTTATTTCAGCTCTCGTGGCCAAAAACACTCAAAAGCCATCGCAGCTCTTATTAAAGCTTTGCTTCAATTCACTTGCTTATATGCAAATGCAGGAGCATGTGTGTGCATTTTTAAACAATACCACGTGTGAGTTAAATCTGGCACAATGTAAGTGAATGAAATCCTTTTGTTCAGTTATCAGAGAGAGAAGTGACTGAAGTGTGCCGTCTCCTTTTGATGAATGTACAATGCAGATAACTGCTAGCCACTATCTGATTTCCCATGGTGCAATTGATTACAACATTCATCCTTGTTCCAGACTTAGAGTATTCACTAATAGTGATATTTGGAGAGAAGATGAAATAGCACATGAGGAATATTGTGGATAAAGGCCAATTTCCTTTCCCATTTTCTCACTACATTATAGCTTCTCATGGGCCATTGAGCCATGATAACATCATCTATAACATCATAATCATTGTCAGTAACTATAGAGGATCAGGATCAAGATCTCTCCCCCTTTATCCAAGAAACTGACATTTCAGACACTCTAACAGATATATACTAATCCTGTAATCTGTCATCTTATCTGGCCTCATGTCTATACCATGTGATAAAAAGAGGGTCCATATAGAAATCTGGCTAGGGTGCTTTGATGAAAAACAAATATTAGATTGACCAGTAGTGTGATTTGAAATGTCAGGTGTGCCTGCTTTGATGGAAAATATCTACAGATCCCAGACTGGCTCTTGCCTGTTATCTTGATGCATCAGTGGTCCTTTGCAAATCTGCCTAGAAGGGATAAATATCGATCCAATATTTCATTTCTATTAAATAAATAATAGTAAATAATCATACTCCTGATATCTTTGAAGATATTGTGGGTGTATTGATATGTATGTGCTGTAAAAGCTAAAAGACAGAGTAGAAATTCTCTTAAAATCACTGTATGCTAAGAGGCTCAATCAAAGTGAAAGTCACACTTTTTTCCATCCAGCTTCAGAAAATATCTATAGAACTAATAAGACTCATGCTAACTACATCAATGTTATTGATATCTAGCATTTTTATATTTCAAAGATTTCAGCCACCACTGTTCAGCTTCACTGTCTGTGAATCAGGGATGTTGGAAACAGCTTTATAACGGCATCTTCTATGGCCATACAGAGAAACAGGTGCAGTTTGACCAAGTTACCAAATCTACTCATTTGGAAGTGTAAATCAATATGAATATTAAGGTTTTTATCCAGAATTCCCATTATCTTTGCCCACTTCAATGCAGAGCCATTTGCTGGTTTGATTTCCACGAATCAATTCCCACTGAACCTTGTTTAAAGGCAAAAAATTTGTCTGTAATGTAAAGACGTGCATGTAGACCGTTAGAGTAGAACATACAGAACAATGTCAGATGATGTATAAATTTCTAATCACAATAGAGAGGCGTAGATAATATCTTCAAATGACTGACCAGCCTGAACCAAACACCATCCTGACAAACCTACTTAACTCTGTTTGCTCTCTGCACACATCTGTCTGAGGAGAGAGAGATCAAGTTTTCACATGATGTTTGTATAATTTCCTCTGCTCAGAGTTTTGATCTGATCTCCTGTCAGTATCAATCAAAACAGGACTGATTTTCTCTCAGTAGACCACTGAACCAATGACAGACTGAGATGACTGAGGATAAACAGCGTATGATTGACTCTCAGAGTAAAACCAATGCTGTCACTCTCTTAGTTATTTCAAAGCTCTTCCTCAAACATTCAAGTCCTCCAGCAGTACTGATCTGAGTTCAGGTGATTCAGAATGTAACTGAACTCTGCTCATGTGTCTCCTGGCCCAGACACTCTCTATCTGCATTTACATGTTTGTTTCTATCGTCTTTATATGTTTTCTTGTCATTCACTCTCCTTTCTTGCCATTAATAGAGGAGATAAGAGTAAAAGGGAGAAGAGAAAAGATAGTAGAGGAAGGCAGACCAGAGTCAGGAGAGGAGAGTCAGAGCTCCATCAGCTATGAAGGATAAGCAGCCCCTGTGGGACCCAGCCTCCCTTCACTTTAATGCTGAATTGATTCCAAGGCTTCCAACACAGCACACAGAGAGCACTGATTGGAAGGCATTGGTCTGGAGATTGAGAAAGTAAAATATATGATGGTAACTGCTAACTCAAAGATGTCAAAGCAGAACAGAGAAACCACAGATAAACTGAGGGCTGAGGCATGATTGTGCAATCAAACTAAATCAATAGATCTAATCACTAATGGAAAGTTTGTCTTGAACTCCTAGTAGCTTTCTGGTTCACATGTGACTTAAATTCTTTACAGGATGGATTAACTGTAAGAAAATACACTCAAAAGAATTGAGAGCTCCAAGAGGACTAGGAGGACTCTCATTGAGACACTGCAGCAAAACAACACTGACTTTATTTTTAAATGAAACACTAAGCAGATTCACTCTGTCTCTCACACATTACAATTAACATTTTTATTTATTCTATTAAGCATTCATTGTCATTTACAAAATGGTAACAGTAAATACTGTGTGATATCCATTCCCATGGGGCATGTGAAGACTGTGGTTTTATGTTTTCCTTAACGAGGAGAGGAAAAAGAGGAAGACACTCTGTGGGGAGAAAGCTGAGATGCTGGAGAGCAGAGAGGAGAGGAACAGACCGAGCGTTTAAATCAGGAGATAAACAGAATCCTCTGGGGTGGAAAGAAGACCAGCGGCTCATCTGTGTTAGTCAGCCATGACGCTTCCCACTTTATCCCACTATGCCACAACACAGCTACTGTTACAAACACACAGACACACACACACAGGCACACACACACTAAGAGAAGACTTCTTGTGTGTGTTATATTGCCAGCAGCTCTCATTAAACACACACAGCTCTCTCAAAGGTCCAGCCTGCTCCACTGTTTCAGCCTGAGGGTTTCTGTGTAAAATATGACCATCCAGTCTGATAACACAAACAAACAACACAAGGTTAATGCAGGTATCTGCTGCATTCTCCTGGAAGGGGGAACTCAGAATGATATCAACCTAATTCAAATAGCAAAGACTGAACATCAAGGTCAGCACACTCAAACACTGTCTCGAACACCCCGCTCATCTCTTTCCCTTTAAACAGAGCAGGAGTCAGTTCAGAGGGTTTCACTGGGACATCACACACTCAGCTGATGTAAAGTCTCTCAACAATGGTGACATGGAAGAATCAGCATTCACCTCACTCTTCAGTATAATTAGACGTCATTAACAAAGCAGAGTTTTAAACATGTAGAAACGAAGAGGTTGTCAACTAAAATGGAAGAGTCAAGAGAAAGGTTGAGGGTCCTTGCACAATGTAAGTGTGCTCTTTGTAAAATATGAGGAGTGTTGCAGAGAGCTTTTATCGACACACTTACTTTAAATTGGCAGAATTTCAGCCACTCACAATAATTCTAAAGTTTGCATTTTCTACACAAAGTGAACATAAAGTTAACACAACCAGAGGATCAAATGTAAACCAACTCTGAACAGATATCATAAAAAAGAATTAAAATCAAACAGACGAGGAACAGAGAGCAGAGTCTCCACTCTGCTGGGAAAGACAACAATTTACACAACAGTAACATTCACCACCTCTATTTAATACTTCGAAAACTGTGTAAATTAGATGAAGAAAATTGTTTTGGAAGTTTCTGTACACCATTTATTCCCAAGGAGAGAAAAGGACAACTTTTATCAATGTGAGTCATCCTGCAGAGGGACGACAAGAGGAAAATAGCAACACTGGATCTCTCTCTCTCCTCCAACTTTCAAAGCTAAAAGATAAACAATGATTCCTTTAAAAGGTTCTAATATCACAGCGCCATTATAAACTGTGTAACAGTAATCTCCATTCTTGTTTATTGATGGAAATTGATGGACTGATGGAAACATAGTCCTGAAATACAAACAGCAAATCAGCTGTCATCTCACATGTCCATGAATAAAAGTCATCACCTGTCATTGGTTACTGGCTGCAGTGAAGGTGGAGGATCAGTGATTGGTATTGATTACTTAGAAACAGCAAATTACTTACAACAAATTTTACACTGTAAGTAAAGTGACTTTTTTTTCCAGGAAGTCACTTTATCAACAAACCAGTATAACTGACATAAATATGGAAAGACACCACAAAAACTTGCTCCTGTCAAAGAGAACATCTGCTCTTTTTAATATGTAAACTTCTAATTCTGGACCCAACTACTGAGCAACTGTAACAGAAACCGCTACAGATTGTATGGATGATAATGATGAGAAAATATCACCATGTGTTTCGTTCTTCCTTCTCTAGTCAGCCTCTCAGCTGGAGTCGGTGCCAGGTTGTCATTTTAAACCTCCATCACTGCCTGTGCTAGTCTTGTATTTTACCTCTGGGACAGATTCTGGCTCTTTGCTCCCCCACTGTTCCCATCCTGCCCTCTCCTGCTGAGACCAGCTGCTCCTTGTCCATCGCCATGGCTAGAGGCTGTTAAGGCCAGTCGACTGGTTCAATGGTGGGAATCCAGCTGAGTAACCTCTGGCAATATGGCAGTGTGTGTGTAGCTGTGTAGGTGTGTAATGTTGGCAGTGGATTGTGTTGTGTTGCTCTCTCCTGGCCTCTTGCCTGCTGTGTCGTTCTCATTCTCTATGTGGGTCACATCCAGTCTTCTCCTGACTCTGCCAGCATGACACATGACATTAAAACTACAGACCCTGATGTCATACAACCTGTGGAGAATGAACCTTGGGTGGTACACATGGTCTGTCTATAGACCTGTCACTGTGTCTAGTCAGATGTTTGCTCTCAGCAGGGAGCAGTATGGAAGTACGGTTCCCAAACACAAAACACACAGTCAATAATATGATACACAGATTTTTTTCTGTCATGCCAGAGAGCAACATGATTTGGATACAAAATGTTGAGCAAGATAGCAGAGAATCTAAATCTGCCTATAAAGAGACATAATGTGGCATTTCAAACAGTGACAGAAGAAGCAAAAGGCATATGCAGAATCTGAATTACAGCAGAAAGAGCTGAGGTTTATGAATTTTCAGCATCTTTATAGACATGGCAGACATAAAATCAGAAGCCTTTATGTTTAAACATTTTCACTCCTCATTGCTAATCCAACAATATGTGAAGCCCTCAGGCTGCTAGAAGCTGCCAATGAGTCAGGAACAATAGGGTGCTGGATGTTTCTCAGTCTGTGTTTGTTTTTCACATTAAGCCATTTCATCTCCTCCCACCTCTCATCCCTCCATTGTTAATGTAAACTCCTACCACCCACAATTGCTCTCTCCACCCCTGCTCTCTCTCTCTCTCCATTAGGGAGCTGGCAGCTCTGATCAGGTGACGCTGTACTTCCTGTGGGAATCAATGGTCACATTTAATCAAATGGCTGGAAGCTAATGGCTTTAGTGGGGCTCGGGGAGGGGCCCAAGTTCACTGACTCAGGTCACTATCAGACAGCAAAGATAAGTGAGTGCGGACATCCCTCCTGGTAAAAACACTTGAAGGGCATCCTAACAGAGAAAATGTCCATGACTGGGAACAATGTCCTGTTTTTTTACTCACATGGTAAATTGATGTTTAATTGCTCCTGGACTCGATGGAAGTAGACAACAGACCACAGAGCCCACTAAATGTTGTTTTTGAATTTCCAGCCAACCAGATCTCATTTGCATCAGAGGGCTTAATACGTTTGGGGAATTTTGAATAATTGTCCCACTTTTTCCTAAACCAATCACACAATAAAATGATTATTTCAAAGACTACATTTAAAATGTTTAAACACTGACAGTTGCAAATTTTTACATGATTAAGATTTGCTTTCTCAATGTTTTTCTGCTCAGAAAATATGTCAGGTGATTGCACTTTCCTTGACTCTGTTACACACAAGGATAAATGAGGCAGAGTCTATTGAACTCATGTGGTTTGCTTTCCTTATTTTCATCACAAACTCCACTCAGTGTTTGCCTCAGCCTCTTTCAGAACAGAGGAGGATGAGTACCTATCACCAGAGGAGGCCTGCTGGGTGATCACATGGGACATGAAGACCTATGGTGTCTCAGTGTTCTCAGAGCTCAAAGACAAGCAAACCTTTAATCTGAGAGGATGATACCATTGTTCACTCCCCACTCCTCCAAATTCAAAGATCAACAGCTGATTACATGAAAGGCAAAGCAGTGACTGAACACCTCTGGTACACTGACTGAGGTATGGGAGAGCAGGCTGGGCTCTGGCTGTGAGCTTTGATATGCAGACAAGCAGGAGGAAGAGGATGAGAAACCAAGATCAACAACAACAGTGCTCTCCTCACACTACTGTTGGTGAAACTGCTGTAGGATGAATGGATGGATGGATGGATGAATGGATGGATGGACTGACCAGGAATGCAGGTGATTTGAACTATTTCTAGAGGAAGAATTCAATCATGCATGAATTACACAGATTGATCTGACATAGTGTTTTTAACATCTCTGACCTGCAAGTCTGCCATCTCTCCAACAGCACCTCTCTTTATTCTACACCCACCAAATACACAAAGTCACGCACAGATTTACACCACTGAAATTTGAAGACACAATTTCTCATGATGGAAATGATTATCCAAAAAATGCAAATGTTATTGCAGCACTCAACTTCTTTACATAAAACACCTCTTAAGTCTTAAACTGCCAAACAACCATGAAGGAGCCCAAGGTTCAGCTCCATTAGGTTGACAGGGTCCAGGGGCTGATTTGAATGCAGAAGAAGATTTTCAAACTACACAGTAATATATGCCAATCACGCCATTTGAATACAAAAGGGAGTTGGATCAACACACTTTGCTGAACCAGTTGACTGACTGTGCAGTCGCCACAGTTTAACTGTAAAAAGCTTGTTCTTCTTTTCTATTTAACCCATTGTTAATGAAGGCATGGGGCAGTGATACCTGAGGTGGTGATTTTAAAGTCAAAAGCATTTTGTACAAGTTTGGTGCAGTATTCACCATGGAAGTAGTGGCTCTGAGAGGCCAGGCCTTTTCTTGCACTTACATGTCTTAGGTATGTAGTCCACAGAGTAAATCTGAACACAAAATCAGGTTTGGACGTCGGAGTACTGGTGGAAAACCGTGGAGTATGACAAACCTTCAGAAATAAACGCTGCACTTGAGATGATGGTGGTGGTAATGACACTGGTCAAATCACTAGGCCTAGTAGTTAAGGTTCAGGATTCTCTAAAGGCTCCTCTTCATAACCTCTCACACCCTAATTTATATCACACGATCAGATATGTCATAACCACAATCAAATCAGTGCTCAGAAAATGGACTGCAGTTGACCCTGAATCTATATTGACCCTCTGTATGAGCATGAATCGGTGCTGATTATTATTGAATGGAGGTAGCAGTTGAGATCATTGACTGCTTCTGAAGGCTGATCTAATTTTTATCGACTCCAGTAAATTACAGTAGAGAAGTGCTGCTGCTTTGTCGGCATCTTCTGTTTGTTCAAAAGCAGTCCGTCTTTCTTTCCCTTTTTATTCTTCACTCCATTTATTCAACCAAGCTCTGAAGAATCTTACACAGACAGTATAATGGCTTTGCTGTGGATAGATGACTTAAGGGAGCTGTTTAAAAATGAATGTCTGGTTTATAACTTCTGTAAACGGCAATTTGCTGGGGGAACACACCAACCCAGAAAGCACAGAATTTGACCAGTGACGGCTGTCAAAGTTTTGCATTAACAGGCAGCAGAACTGCCTTAAGGTACTCTGGGTCAAACTGTTCATCTGTCTGTGTGTGTATCTATTAAAAATAAGTCAGTACTGGAACTGCCACTGTGAAGGTTGTACATGATATCCTGATTGTTAGTGCTGCTTGAGGAGTGAATGTGAGCAAAGTGGCAGCAATTTTTGCTCCAAGCTCAGAAGAATCACTGCTGCCAGGTGCTCTGGGTTTTCAATTTGCTGCTTTTAAAGTCGAAAAAGTTTCAAACTGAGCCAAACATTACTGACTATCCTGACTCGTACTCTACTTATTGAGTACACAATAGTGAGAGTATGAGTTCTCACACGCTTATAGATGGATCACACAAATAGGAAATGAATGTTGAAACAGTCAACATCTGGTCTGTCAGCCAGGAGTACACTGTACATTGGCTGTTTGTGGCCAATACAAAAAACTGCAAAAAACATACTCACAACTTAGAGTTGCATTTCAGAAACATTTTTCTTATAATATACAATCATGGGCCTGTTTCTATGCCTTTCCTCTTCCTCAGACCAAGAAATACAAAACTGCTCAAACATTCAACCATGAACTCTGCAGCATTTGGACCAATCACTGTGTAAATGACTCATATATGGACAACACAATGTGCTGGCCCTTGTGGAAAACACACAATCTTGACTGTGTGTGTAAATGTTTTATCTGCTAAGTGCTTTTCACCCACTGCTTCTCAGGTTGAACTAGAGTACAGGAGGTCTCACACAGCACTCTGAGCTTCCTATTCATGTGGAAACTGAAATAACAAAATTGTCTCATCACAAGTAGATTTAATAAATATCAGATAAATGTCTATGTAGGATGAGCTGTTGACAGCAGTTGACTGGGTTTGATATTTTCCTCTCTTCACTTCTGCTCAGTTCAAGGTCGTCACCTCTGCTCTGAATAGTCAGGAGTTAAGATACAATATTCAGCACTGTTAAAATAAAATCTGACTTCACTGAAACAGGGAGCGCACAGTGTGTACTGTATTAGTGATGCAGACAAACAAGTCTTACACACATGCTCCACAACCCATTCTGATAATATGTTGCTCTGAACTCACATTCGCACACACTTACACACACAGACCTGTTTCTAGCATGTGAACCAAGACTGAGGTCCATGACCTCTTAATCCATCATCACCTGCTTTCACTCCAGATTTGTTTCCAGAGGGAAAAGTCAGAAGACCTCTGATGCAGAGCTCTCTGCTCTGCAGGACTACAGTTCTGTTACATCTCTGGGCAGATGATTTCACTGATGCGTCACTTCTTCAGCCTTGAAGGCCTGCACTTGTTGGTTCTTTGACTCTGTAAATGTTAGTTCAGTATCCACAGGGTGTTGGTTATCGGATTGTTTCCTTTGGTTGTTTAAGTTTTTGAACAATGTGTTTTTGCTGGGGGAGACTGTAGATCGATAGACATCTCTGTTATCTCTGTGGTATGGAAACATTTTACTGGAAGTCTGTCTGCCCTTTTTCATTATCACTTTGCATTTCCCTTTTTCTCTTCATGTACAATGTCCCTGCAAAAAAAACATTTGTGAGACTACAGTATTTTGTCCATCTTTTGGACACACAGTGTACTATATTATTTTAGTTGAACAACATCAGCAGTGTCACACCACAGCTCTCACATCTGATCTCACTTGCACACAGTAAGTTAAGATAGGAATATAATTCTACTAAAGACTGACTTCAATAATTGTCCTTGCTGGATGAGTTGAAATACAGGCAGGAACATTAAAAAAATCTGAGCCTTGAAATGTTGAAATGATAAGTGTGAAATATTATATAAATGCTGATAACACTTTGAATTGATGCCTTTTCATTGACGATCTCATCTCTAGTGAAAATGGCAAAATGTCAGAGGCTGAATGAGGTTTAGCACAGAGAAACAGCTTAGTCCCGCATGGCTGAGAGCAGAGAGACCTGGCATATGGCTGAGACATGATCTCACCAAGTGGGAGATTCTGAAATATTGATATTAATAATGGAATATTTTAGGGGCTGTAGGGCCGTGCAGGAGAATACACAAGACAAGGGAAGCATGCGATGCATCCATATTTCATTAGGAAAGGACAGACCTGAAGATACAGCTGCTTCCCGGGGACAATATTAAAACAGCAGCAGTTTCAGTTATAGGGCAACACTTTACATTCTTAGTGAATGTCAGAGCATTGATCCTTACAGGAGGCTAAACGTGATTCTAAAGAACCGAGAATTTACCTGACAACATGGAGAACACACACATTAGAATAACTCCCAGTCAGCCCTGACACATCTTCCTCCCAGACTGAAAATAAGACTTGTTCTTTTACAAATGCTGCACTCTGTGACAGATGACTTCGATTCTGACTGTGAGTTAGCAGAGGAGTTGAAGACAGAATTGGCAATCTATGATGAGACTGTGAGTGTCAGAGCTTATACCACTTTAATGGAGAAGAGATGTCATTAGAGAAAAAAAAATCTGCATATGATGATGATGTTGCTGCATGAATCCTGCAACCTCATAAATTCTGATGCTGAACTACTGTAGCATGCAGGCTTTACTCAGTTTGTGGAGGACTGAGATGTTTCGGTGTCTTTAGCTGAACATGTAACGACCTAATAGAATGAACTGGTACATTTCCTGAGTATTGGTCTATTCTCTCTACAACAGCTTTGCAGATGAGTAGATGAGTCTGGGTTATCATGAATATTCATGTCAGTGTAGTTCTATTATAGTAAATATGTTCTCTGTCAACAAGACATGTCTCATGTATGAGTCAGTGGCAGAGTACATCTTTTAAAGTCTGTGAATTCTTATATTTGATTATTAATGGGAATACAAAGGGTTTATCCTGGATTATTTTACTCAACACAGTGACTGTGTGTTCACTGTTAACGAATTATGATCTGTTTTCATAAAATAACCTGAATTATTTGGAGAGTATAAAAAAGATAGGTCAGTAAAAAACTCCTGATTCCTCTGTGTGTTAACTTGCCTGGTCTACTTTGATTAATCATTCTTCCTCCAGTAGACACATTGAGACGTACCGAACAATAAACCTCAATCTGATCATGGCAATAAATCTGGCAGGTCAGAGTTTAAACTAATGACTCTTGTTGTTCCATCAGTTGATACAGCTCTAAAAGTGAAGGGAAAGGTACGAGTGCTCCATCTGCACCCTCACATTTTAGGGAAGAGCTGCACATGATCAAAGAGCAGTGAAATTAGGCATTTACGATCCACTTTGGCTGCATTGTTAAATCTTGCATAACCACGACAGCACTGCTGGTGGAAAACAACCAACCACATGTCTGTAGTCTTGTGCCAGTATTCTTCTACAACTTCATGCTACAGATTCATCTCCTGTCATAATCTGTTCAGACAAACTTATGAGCTGTGTCTGGATAATGAGCCCCCCTGTCAGGTGGCTCCTAAGGTATCCCTCCACACATAAGACTGTACTCATGGTACGAGGAACTCTTGCGAGAGCATGGCTCTGTTGCCAGGTCTGTACTCCCCATGTTCTGGTCCTTCTCAGCAACCAACTGTCTTTCCAGCTGTCACCATTCTTTCATGATCATCATGCAGTCTGCTCCTGCTCAATACTCAACATTCAGTTATTGAATTTACTGAGGAAAGAGTCATTCATATTCTGAAGCTGTAATTGAATCTTAAATAGAAGAATAAACAAACTCTACCAAGTTCTCTGTGTATTATTCAACATGTTATTCACCAGTAAAGTTTAGAATGAGCAGAGATTACTGTGTGTGTGTAGCAGAGCAGTTTATAACCTGGAGGAGGATCCTTCTAATCTCTCCACCACACTTCATTTGCTCTGTTAATTAACACTTAGTCTGCAGACTTAAAAGACCTCAGAACCACATGCAACATTTTGATTGGTTCATTTAAAGGCTTATGTTTGTTATTAAAACTGTGACTCTATAACTCCCACCCATACATCTACAAAGGAAAAGTATTCCTTCTTCTTTTTTTTAATCATTGTCCTTATAAATATAAATCTATCATCAGGTAAACTGTCCATTTCTAACAAATGATTAATCACTTACAGACTAGTTGATTTTAATACTGTACTGACTGAACAGAAACTGTTGGCTGGAACAAAGGGAAATGCATTCAGCTGACTAAAAATTGACTATATTCTTTGGAAAATTTCCCACAGCAGCAGAAAGATTACATAATACAAAGTAAATGGGTGACTATGCTGTGTAAATCAGCTTTGCTGTGTGAAGACTTTATTTCCATAAATATTTGACGTCCTTCCATCAAAATACTTCATAGTAATGAAATAAACCTGAACACCGTTTTTGATGACAGCTTTTGGTCTTTTTTGAAACCAGATTTGTAACACTCACAGAAAGCCTTGAGCACAGCTGAACTCCTGCATTACATACTTCCCAATGTTACAACAGAAATTGGTAAATAAATAGTCTAACCTTCGATTTCAGCTCCAAATCTCATTGAGAAAATGTAACAACAGCTACTAGAAAGCTCGTAAAACTTTCTACAGTAATTGCAGAGAATGCACTGAAATCATCAACTTTATAATTCTCTTTTTTCCTTTTGTGCTGCACTTCAGTAGCTTAAAGCATTTTCTAATGGTAAAATGGTGTTTGAGGCCAGTCAGTCCCACAGAGCAAATTTAGCAACAATAAGACATAATTTCAAATGCAGATGATCAGTTAGCCAATCAAATCTCTGTCTGTGAGGATACTTTATATTTACACTACATGACTTCACAAGAGTCTTTCAAAGAGAGCTGCACATTGCATGACATTACATCATCTGACAGTCAATACAATCCATCTTATTTTATTCCAAGAAACCCAGCTAGGCCTTTTTTCCCCTTCATTGTCTTCTCTCCTTCATTCTGATATTCTATCTCATTTTCTCCTCCTCAAACAAATGACTGGTCTTTCATTTTTCTTTTGTCTTTAACAAAGGTTTACTTATAAAAGACAATAAATACGGCACATAATGGATGCTGACAAATGAGACAGAACTTCAGCCAGACTGACGAAGGTAATGAAGACTCAATGCATCTATCGATCACTGGAGGGAGGGAGGGAAAGATGGAGAAAGACATAAATAAATGAAGTGACTCTGGGCACAGTTTCTTCTGCCCAAGCTTCTTAAAGAAGTGAACATTCACATTATCTACATGTACGCATACTGTATTACATTATTTGTCATGAGCGAGACTGTCCCTTCCCTCCCTCTCTACCTTTCCTGAGTGAGTGAATGTGACATTTCTGGAGAGTAACTGAAAACCTTTAGCCAAATTGTGGGTTATTTGCTTTGTGTTGCTACACCAGGGTCCATGTGAACAGCCTACAGTCTGTGATGGTCAAAAATGACTGATAGTTACATAGGATATTCAGCACCTTGGACAGTGACACTGTTCATGTCAAATGTTGGTGTCCTCCAAGAATGAATACAGTCTGTTCCCTCCAATAACCCTAAACATGTACAACCTCAAGTACTTCATGAGCGTGTTAGTTCAACCAGGACTTTGCTCTGCCTGGTCCAGTCCTAAACCAACTGTTCCAGTTTTGCAGCCTCTCTCAGCACACACTGGACAAAGAAAGCATGATACACACTGAACATGTTTACTGCCTGATAGTTCATGGCCAAGGGGTTTCTCAAATTTCTCAGTTGGGAATAGCACAGAGTGTTGCTCTTGAATTTCTGAAGACAGACAACACATGTTACATGGAGGACCAGACAGATAAATTCCCAATTTTCACCTTGCCATTTTTCAGGTTTGCATCATTCCCCTGCATTTTCAGTCTGTCTTTTAGAATCACTTTCCCAGTGATAGAGCTCCTTGATGTCACACCAAGATGTAAGCATTTCACTGTACAACACCACACAGGTAAAAAAAACAGAAAGCAGAAAATGCAGGACAGTCTTTTGTACAACTAGGTGTGATCGCACTAATATGTTTTTCAGTCTTTATTACATGCAGAGCATCTTGTGTGAAAAATGAGAAATTTTCAGTCTTTACTGACATCTAAAATGTCAGAGTGGGTTACTAGGTCTAGTGTCAAAAATAAACGCAGCTAATGTGCTCATTAATCTCTGACTGCTTGGAGGGTCTCAGTTATGAGCAGGCCAGAAATGTCAGATCAACCAGGTTACATAATTTACTCCAGAGTCTCTTTAGTACAGAGCTCTAAGTCAACACCTGAGCTTGTGATTAAACTGGAAATACAAAACCCAAGTCTGGGTCTTGGTGGTAGGAAGTACTCAAAGAACAAACTCTGAAACTGTGTGCATTTAATGACCTCCTATACCTCACTATCTATATACAACAATTATATAAAGCTGAAGTGGACAATATGTCACCTGAAACAGTCAAATTATCAATGACTGTATCTTTATGTTCTGTGAAACCCAAACAGTCATCTTTGCCAATGATCTGAATACTCTCGCTCTTGTAAGTCTTGTAAGAAAACTTTGTTCGCTACAAGGCATTTTCCTCCCTTAGCTAACAACAGTAAATCACTGGATTGGAAAGCTAAGTATAGTGCAAAGACTTTATGGGCTTTTGATTATTATTTCATTCACTGAAACAGAGAGGATGGCAGTGGATGATCCACAGAGAACAAGGACAACATAAATTCACAAGCAAATCTGTGGACATCAGTATCTATGCAATGAGTCAGTATCTTCTCTGCCAATGGAATAGAAAGAATCACAAATAGGTTGGGACCTAATGACCCTCTGAGCTACTCTCCATACAGTCAAAAGGGTCAACACAGGTCACACAAGCAGAGCTGTCAAAATACTCGAAGTAAAAGAAGCAATTGTGTGTGTTTTGACCTTGGGAAAAATAAGCCGTACCTGAGCAGTGCTCTTATATTGATCTACAGCCTTTCTGAGAAACTCACAAACTAACAAAAGGCTCCTTTGACAGTGAGTCCTTCCTTTTGTTAGAAATTTCTGTGTGTTGAACCCTCTGATAACACAAAGAGTCACACTGCTATCAGCTGCATAAAGAAAGATCTTTTAAATGGTCACTGATTCAGCTTTATCCTTAAACCTTCAAATAAGCAATAGTCATTTACCTTCGTGTACTGATCATCATATTTTACTTTCCCATATATGTAACAGCCAACAACAAAGAAATCCAGCTATCAAGAGAATACTGTGACGCTATAAAAATGCTGTTGGTCTAAAGTTTAGCTGCTTTATGTAGGTGGAGGAGCTGAGCTGAGGGTTTTCCATCCACCCACTGTGTGTTAACCATCTGCTCCAACTGAAAACCAGTGACAGAGGCCATGATGGCCATGATGTTTTAAGAAGGTGAATTACTTTATACTATATGACTGAACTGTCAGTGTTACTTGCTGAATATTGTTGCTATCTATATATCAGGGTTTCACCAGGGTTGAAAACAATATGAAGTGTGTGTGGGAGCAGGTATGTCTGTGTTGTGTACAAATTAGACAGTGAAATCCTTTGATGGATGGAAGAGGGACAGAGCAGTCAGACAGTGAGTGTATGTGGACTGATACCTAATATTATTATTACAGTAGTTTTCCTAACTGTCACTCATTTACTATGTATTAGACAGCTGAATCCCCTCATGGGTGAAAGTGTGTATGAGATGACTCACAGCATGGAGGCTGCAGAAATGGACAGATGAGAGTCGGGTTGTGGACTGACAGCTCATATGAAGACCTGTCTAAGAAGAGACTACAGAGACCATCAACCCACTGAGGTCTGTTTGAACGTGTCACTGCTGATGGACCAAACCAACTGATGATCCACAGTCACAGTGAACAGTGGAAACGTGGTTGACATTCAGCTGATATTCAAAGTTGCTCTGTTCATTATGTGACACAGTGAATTCAATACTGTGAAACAACAACATCACTGGAGTTAGTAGACATCATGTTAGCAAATAGTTGCTTTGACCGCCATTGATATTGTTTCGATACACTGATGATTTTCACAAATATTTGATAAACCTGATCAATGTGCTGCAAACAAATAGCATCAGTGGTAGAAAGTTTTTGCTCAGAGAACAAAACCCACCACACCCCACTGTTTGACCCTATTCATTTGCTTTTGGTCATTGTCCACGGAAAGAAAAGCTGGGAAATTACTTCACTTCAGTGAAGGATGCACACTATGTTATCAGTTCAAACAAGGTCTACTCAATGCCATCTTGTTGGTCTTTCAGCTGTTCATTATTCAGACAGAACCATTTGTTGTTCAGTTATTCGCTGAAAATTAATTTACTATGTGTGGAGAGAGAAATAAATAGGGAGGACCATTTATAGCAACAAAAGGTTACACAGTGTTTGAGTGATGGTGTTCTGTTCTCTGGGAATCTCTCTAAATTAAACCAAGTCACTTGCAAGAGATTCTGTTGGGAGCAATATGTCTCCACTACAGGTGTACAGAATAGAACAGAGCACACACACATCACTGAGATGTGACATAAACATAATGGATACAATAATTAATGATAAAACACAATGTGGGGAGTATTGTCTGGTGAAGAGAAAACTTCAGCAAGTAGCAGAAAACAACAACAACAGAAGTGGCATGAATGGACTGCAAGTCTGACAATGGTAGACTGTGCACTGGTCTGTCCTGAAACCACACACACACACACAAAGGAAGGACAGAGACAAATACCTCTGCAGGACTAGGACTAGGGCTTACGTAGTAAAAGGCTGACAGTTTGGTCTGACTTTCAGACATTTAGGGTCGGTGTCTGTCCATCTATGATTTACAGAGACTTATAGAACTTAATGGCGAGTTGTCAACCCGTCTCTGGTATTCTACAGGGGTAACATAGCTGTCATTCTTTAATTCATCCATTTAATTTGATTTATTTAATGTCAAATGGCTGAGAGAGAGCATTACTTCACTCCTCTTCAACAACAGTGTCTGTTTGATATGAACAATGCTACAAAAAGAAAAGAGGGATCAAAGAATCAAACATCTATTTTCATCTGTATTAGCTGCCTGTGGTAGCTCTGTTGATATATTGGTTGAGACCTGACTCTGTTCTCCAGAGAGACCTGTCAAATGTGTGTGAGTCTGAGTCTGACTCTGGTCCAGGAGACCCAGACTAAGCTATGGGAACGTCTCTGGCCAGGACTACTTTCTCTGCCATCAGCAGCGTCTGCTGGCATCCTCACCAGGGGTGTCACGTTGGCTGGGCAAGCCACCCCCCCACAGGAGGAACACTGTATTTCCGGATGAAAAATGGAAGTATTGCGCCTCTGAGCTTTATCACTGCTCTTGGCTTTGATCATCACAGGGAGTGAAGACTGTCCAACTGAATTTGTAGCAACTTCCACAAAGATTTGTTCACCATCATGTGACTATCTCATGCCCATGGCCCTGTTTTTCAAGCATAGTTTAACAAATTCAGGCTAACATACTGCTATCAAGACCTCTCCAGGGTGTAGCCCGCCTCTCACCCAGTGTCAGTTGGTACAAATAATGGATGGATGGATACTATCAACCTAAAATAATCCTGTTTATTCTCACCCAGCTGATTTGGTTCTTTTATTGGTTGAGGACTGATTTGTTAATCCCACATGGAGTTATGTGTGTTCATACATTTAAATAAAGATGTGATTAAGTTGAAACCATGATTCACGTGATTGGCTAAATGCTGATCATCTGACTGCAGTTACAGGCTGGTGTGCTGGGAACCCTCTCAGTATGCACTGGGGCAATAGATTCATGGATTTAACTCCTGAGCTGCTGGAAATGATCAAAGCATACCTTAGTTACTGTAGCACCACATAATCAACAGCAGTTCAACAGACTCTGTGGCGATGCCAAGTTTAATTCTATTCTTCTCAGTCTTCTAGTTTCTTTTATAAAGATTTTAATCCACTCATCAGCCAAAAAAAGAAAAAGAAAGAAAAAGAAAATCCATTGAAACATGAATCCACCAACATGACAGTATCAGGGTGTTTTCCTCAACAGGATTACCTGTTTGAATGAAGGATTAATAGAAACTGGATGTGTGGATGTATTTAATGGGTGAACACTTAAGCCAAGCAAATAGGTTTAATCCTGTAATCCTATAATACAACCTCACCTCTGATTTTTATTGACTCTTAAGTACAGAAACAAACATCCACTAATTCATTGGCTCAATGTTACAGAAAGCTAACATTTTTAGGACTTTTTAGGACTTTTAAGACTCTGGTGATGTTATAATGTCAGTAAATAAAACATTCTTTTCTATAGTGGTGAACGTATTATTTGTATTTCAAGTGTCAGTTATTGGAAGAAGGTTCTTGTTAGAGGCACCTGACAACAATCACACCTGGAGAGAGGATGTACTGTCACGTACAGAGGCAGGATTCATTCACTGCAGCACAGTTATCACATTATGAAATGCTTCACGCAAACATGTTACAACTGAAGGTTAAGAGTGAGACATTCTGACCACTGGATGGGTTGGCACCAAGCTGAGTTTCAGGCACAAAAAAGGAGAATTAATTCCTTTCATAACATGTCCCTCTTTCATTTAAAAATGAAAAAGGTGAATCAATAAGAGCACTGATGAGAACTGACGAGCAGGTGTCAATAAAATCCTACATACATCCATGTGTAACACACTTCAGCTGTTCCAGTGAACTAACTATAAAACTGTACATGTATTCATCTTCAGTACCAACCCTCTGTTTGGAAGCAATGTACATCACATTACACATTTGTCATTACTACGGTGAGGCAAAAACAGACTGGGCACAACTGTGTGACTATAATTATGCATAGATAGAATTTATTGAAAGATTTATGTGCAGTGTAGGAAATACACTACATAAAATGGCTCATTTACATGCACAAGAACTATGTGTAGCTCCAATCAGTGCATCATTCGAGCTGCTTCACACAGACCTGGAGGCATTCAGAGAAGACACTTGATTACAGTCATCAAAGCCTAAATGTCCTCTCAGATGGCTCATTCTTTAGAGTGGCTGAGCACCGCACCACACCCACTAACTGCATATGTATCCTGTTTTGCTTCAACAAATCCTGCTATCCCATTACTGCCTCAGGACACTGTAAAGTGTCACTGTAAGGAACAGGAATTCCACAGCTCAGCGAGGCTGAATCACCAAAACATGTCAGAATCACTGAAGCACAACTTTTATAGCAAATGATCTGTTTAAACCTGCAGCCAGGGGAGGAGGCTGAGGAAACTTTTACTCACTTTGGAATGAAGAAAAAACAAATGACTAATTATCACAGTCAGTTCTCACTGCAGCAGATACAGGCTGATCTCACTGATAATCAGAAACTGATACTGATGGTTTCAGAAGCAACTACATGTAAGAATGTACATACATAAATGTTAGATGTTTATAGATGTTAGATGTTATTTTTGTTTTATTTTATTTTAATGTTTATTGAAATTTCTCTTCATAAACAGTGTTTGATAAATGATGGGTTTCCAAGCATCATTAAAACTCATAAAACCTCCAGTTTAAAGTTAGAGAGCAACACAATCTCAGAGAAAGATTCAGAGGAAGGTAATGAATGAGTTCTTTTATCTCACTTTATTAAAATAGAAACATTAACAGAACTGCTGCAGTATGTTGTTGGTGAGGACACAAAATGTTTTGAGTTTTCATAAAGGCAGTTTATTTTTCATTTACTTGCTCATCTCAGTGGAGAAAATAAATTAGGTTTTAAACAGAGCAGTGATGATAAACTATATTTCACACTTTAGCAGCTGGCCTTGTTAGACAGAGACAGAGAACAGTGATCGACCTGTGAGATTATAACTGACGCTCAACAGGAGATAAGAACTTGTTGAATAAAAGAAGCAGCTGAGCTGATTACCTGCTTTAATAAAAGGGCAAGAGGCTGTATTTGGGCGAACTGCCTGAGTATATGAATGCCCTTTATTTCTCTACTCTTCATTGGCTGCAGTTTGAAAAGCCAGCAGCAGAGTCAACGTTCACATCAACTGAAGTCTGAGCAGATGACAAGTTTAAGTCGCTCTGCAGTGAGATGAGCATCACCACTCCCCTCAGAGGAAACAACGGCTCAGCCACAGATTTAGATAAAGATTTTACTGTCAGCCATGTGCAGGCAGTTTTGGGTACACTGCTTCAGTAGGTATAGACACAGAAAAAAGACAGCTTCAAAGAACATCGGCTATAAAATAAGAGGTGATGGAGGATGAGGCAAAGAAAATAAAATAAATTAATTCAAGAAAAAGAAGAGAAAGTCTGGGGGATATACATAAAACAGTGAGACAGGTGCAGAGTGAGATGGAGGAGGTGGTTTATGTGTAAACTAATGAGAGGAAAGTTAGAAGGGAGTGAAAAGACTCTAACAACTCACACAAAGGATTTAGTGTGAGAGGTAGTGATGTGAATCTTAACTATAGATACTTTACTCAACTGCATTATGTTATCTGTCTCCCTAACAGCTCAGTTTTCCAGCAGATAAGCATAAAGGACCATTACTTTGTACGGAGTGAAAAAAAAACCTGTGTGTTTTTGTGCTGAGCTGCTGTGATGGTGTGAAGCTGTGAAAAATGTCAGCTGCTATACAGCATTACATTCAAGAGCTTAATTATGCTGTTACAAAAACCTTCCTTGAAAACAAATAATAAGCAAAAATGGACGCCATCATCAAAAAGAAAATGTGATAATTGGATTTTCATGGATATTTCGTGCAGACAAAACAAGGTCTATCAATCACTTCACCAGAGCTCTGACTATGTAGAACGGAAACACGGCTTCTGGACCTGGAGAGGTCATCGCTGTCACAAACACGCCAAACCCTGTTCAGAGTTCATGATATTTTCAATGTTTCCTGGCTGGATATCAGAGATGAATGGTAGTTTTTAATGCATTAGTCTTTAACTGATCTACAGGTCAGATTACTCTTGAACTTGCTGGGCCTGACTCTAGCAGTTAAAGCCGGAACCATAAGTCAGTGAACCATTAAAATCAATAGGTTCTGAAGCGGTTATTTTAAAAGGTTAAAGTTACATATTGTTGCTTTACTGTAACTGCTAAAAACAACTGAGTATAAATAAAATCTACAAAGTAAACAAGAGTAAGAATCACAGCAAACTGCTGCTAACTTTTTCTCACTTCTGCAAAATGTACCAAGTTTCTCCAAAATACCAGTTTTTAGAATTGAGGAATCCTTTCGGATGACTGAAAACCTACCTAGAAATTATATATACATATATATATATATATATATATATATGGATAGATATAGATATATACTGACTGTGTTTTCTCACTGAGCAGCTGATTGATGGGTGTGTTGCTTCTGTCACCACCACATTACCAAACATTCACCAATTCTCTCAGGCTGATGCTCTTACAGTGCAGAGCATCATTGCCTGCGATGACATTTAATTACCAAGTGAACGGGAGGCGAAGGAAACTAATCCTTTCTTATCCTCTGTCCATCCCTTCTTCTCTTAGTCCTACTGCTGCTCACAATAGATAGTTTTTACTTGTTTCCCACTTCTCAACGCTTCTTCTTCATCGTGTATCAGTCTCCTTCTGTCATCCACCGCCACACACTCCACACTAATAAGGCTCCTTGCCTGTATAAGAGCAGTGCCAAAGAGAATCCAATAGGTCATGACTGATCGATCCAAACTTCAAGACGTCATGGTTAAAGTGAGGAGTGATGTGTGTGAAGATATTTAACTAGTATATGTCGTTATTCATACGTCACTAAGATGCAAACACACACACACACATTTCATCAGAGAGGCCAGCCTGCTGAAATAACCACCACAGTGGAGCTGACAGTCCAACAGCCTCCACATGTTCCTGCACTACTCTACTACTCTGCTGAGAGGAGACTCTACTGAAGCTGTCAGCTGTACCATCAGCCTCTGAGGCTGCTCTCCTCTCTGTGTCACACACTGCTACTGTACATGAAGACTGCTGTCAGCTCAGCTCAGATACACTCATCACTAACTTTATTTAGAGCAAACAGAGCTCTGCTGTAGCAGTGACCAGCAGAAAGTCAGAGACTTCCCCATGAGGAGCGCAGCTCTCTGTCATGTCAGGTGTTTTCAGGAAGGGACGTCACTTCACATACCTTCACAACTCGAGTCAGCATCAGACGGACAGACGCACAATAAACATCCAAGGTAGCTGTAATTTCCCTCTCAACTCCGGTGTTTCCTAGTGGAAAACGCCAGGACATGAAATGAAAAAGAATGAAACGATCCCTTGCCTTGAAATCCAAAGAGGAAAGCGACGCCGGGGATCCACACGGTGTGTATCCAGAAGTAAACCATGGTGTCCTTTAATCAGGGGCAAAAGCTGCGCGCTCTTCCCGACGAAGCTCCGTCTCCAGCGGTTAATTTCCAGCAGAGAAAGCGCTGCAGATGAAGCCGAGCAGAGGAAGAAATCCCAGTCTGAACGGTGCTGATAAACACAAGAGCAGGACACTCTGTCGCTGCTTCTTCTGCTGCGTTCACACGGACATTAGCGACCCCTACCGACACGTTCATCCACAGAGGAAGAGACTGTGTGTGAGTCCTGTCTCTGTGTGTGGTCAGTCTGTTTCTACTAAAGCAGCGTTTCATGGTTCGGGACTGAGAGCAGGACTAATCTGGACAAGTCCAACATTTCATTCAGCACCACAACCGTCATTTCTCACACGGATCAGCACCTTTTACAGCGGCCTCTGATTGTGACCGAGTCACACCTGTGCAATAATCACGCTGCCGCTAATCAGCATCTTGATATGCCACACCTGTCAGGTGGATGGATTACCTTGGCAAAGTAGAAGTGTTTACCAACACGGAATTAAACAGATTTGAACAAAGCGCGATCTGAAGAACACCCAACTTCTGTGTGATTAGAACAATTACACATTAAGAAATGTTATATTTTTGTGTGAATAATATTAATAATAATAATATAATAATATTAGTGCCCATGTTTTCTACTTTTGACGTCTAATTAAACTATAAAACATGGAGTCTTCTCAGTATACAGTCCTTTTAGTGTATCTCCAGGAGCTGCTGAGTCCCATATGTACAGTAGTGTACCCATATATGTCAGAGTTCAAAGTGAAGACAGTCTAGTTGGTCTCAGTGGAAAAAGCCAGTTATCTGTGTGCATACAAGTGTGGTGTTTTACCCAAGAAATCCTGACAACAGATTTATTACACACACTTCTCTCAGATCCACTGAAGCTGTGTTTTAGTTTTTACTGTTCACTCTGGCTGCAGCTGCAACATCTGCAGAGGACAAATGTTTAATGTTACTGTCATTATTATTATCATTATTATTACCAATCCGAGCTGACATTGGGTGAGAGGCAGGGTACGCCCTGAACAGGTCACCAGTCTATCACAGGACATATAGAGACAAACAACCATTCACACTCACATTCACACCTACAGGCAATGTAGAGTCACCAATTCAATTAATTTACTGTGGGTGGAAACTGGAGTACCTGGGCAGAGCCCACACAGGCACAGGGAGAACATGCACACTCCTGGTGAGTAAACAGCAGGAGACTTTAGATTTAATAGACTGTTTTGCTCAGTAAGTGGCCATATTTATTTAGAACACTATTCATAACACAGGATAGAAAGTATAAAGAATTTTCTAGATACAAAGGTGAACATGTTTGACCACCAGGTGTTTCCATAATGTCACGACATGCTGAATATCTATTATTATATTATTATATGATATTATTATATTTTTCAGTTTTGTTTCCTTTTAGTTTCCATCTGTGGAGCTTCCACCCACGAGACCTTATGGCACAAGTGGACTGTGTTTGCACAGTTTATTTACATTCTCCACCTGTTTCTCTCACACTGCTCATTTGTATTTTAGGCTCAGAGAAGATGAAAACAGTTTTCATTAGAACATGCCAGCAGCAAGAGAAACAAAGCAGAGGTTAGATGGAATCCCATCAAAATAATATGATGGAAAACATAGTTTGCTGTCAGAGACAGAGATGTTTCATGTCAGAGTCAAACTGGTGAGGTGCATGAAATGTAAATTTCTGCATACACGCTGCATGCTTCCCTACATTATTTATGACCATATGATATTAGATCTGTGTGTGAGGACATGTGCCTCACAGTTATCTTTACAGCCTCATGATGAAAGTCTTCATCCTCAGCCACATCAGTTAACACACTGTAATCACAGATCATCTCTTTGCTCACTGTATGAATTATATACACAGCGTGAACACGTCACAAATCATTTAGATACAGACTGAAATATAGGAAGAAAGAGAATCTGTTTGAAAGAAGCTGTATAAATATGAAAATCTGCCCACAGACGACGGTTGGTAAGATGAAGGCAAATGATTTCACATTAGTTAGAGCCACTAACATCTTTGTAAAATAGTAGAATCTTATCAATGCTGGAAGACAACATTAATATCATACGGTGCAAGAAATGACGCAAATCCACAAGTTCATATATATAATAATAAAATTAATAATGATAATCATTTCAGACAGTGTCTCCAGCTCTTACACTTCTACAATCAGAGAAATCACCGCTGTGAAATCACGTCCTCATCATTTCTCTTATTAGAGAGAAAATTCAGAGTCACTCAGTGCAGTCCACTCATGTTTTCTGTCCTCCAGCAAACCTTTGGATGTCAGTGTGAAAACCTCAAGCTGACGCTGGGGAACTTGGGGCTATGGGAGGAAACATGGGAACCTGTGGGAGCTCTGGACTTACAGAGCGTCATGAGACAAGGCGATTTGTTAATTATCTGGGATACACTCTCAGATCATGTGGCATGCTGGGAATTCAAAGTAGGCTATAGTTTTCTATTGATCAACCATAGACAGAGATTAAAAAGTATAAAGAGAAGAAAGAGAAAGTGATGGAGGGACAGAAGAGAACTTTCAAAGCTTGTGTGAGGAATTTCCATTGGTCACTTTGTTGTATTAATAATCATCCAGCAGGCTGATGATGTTAGCACCATGGACAGCTACACATCCAAAGCTACTGAACTGAACTACAGTAACAGAGAGATGAAGCTGTGTTGCTGTGAGCACCACATGTTTTGTGGTGAATCTGACTGATCTGGTCCCATTCCTGTTTAAATGTCTCATAAAACCTAACATTCATAACATTCAGTGGCCTCTACAGTGAATATCCTGCTGTATGACTACTGTCAAACAGGAGGAAATACTGTGGAATTAACTAAAGAAGTTAGCTTTGTAACACACTACTGTAAAAAAAACGGACACTATACTGATCTGGTCAGCACCATGGACAGAGGCAGAACAGCAGCAGAGCACAGAGACTGATTCACTGTGGAGACACAGCTCTGCAGAGAACACTGCTGCTCTCTCTATCATAAATGAAAAAATATGATTATTATTCTAATTAAAAAATCTTTATCTGTCTTTTTATTTTCTTAACTTTTCTGTTGGGATTTTTTTTTTTTTTTTAAATATTACTCATAATTGATGAAGTGACCTTTCTCCATTCACCAAGTGTCAAGTTGTCGTCACAGTTGTAAGTTATTGTAAGATGTAAGAAGTCTGAAAGGGAAAGTTTACTGCTTGACTTTTCATCTATCAAGTATCAGGATACAGATCAGAAAATATCTGTATTGATCTCACTTCTAAATGTGACATCACATTACCCAGCATTCTCTCCACTCTGAGCTGTGACCTCCAGCAGTGGATCATTTACAGTAAAGTTGCAGACACTCTGTGATACTTGCTCTCTGATGCTAATGACTCTTGGAGCTCTAGTTTCCTCTGCTGTTGGTCTCTGTCCTGAATAAAAAGCTCCTCTGTCTATTTCTAGTGACTCCATCCCAGTGGTTTCCATCACACCAGACCCCCAGCTGATTACCTGTGACTCTGCTGAGAGCGTTGATTTATGACTGTTTTGCTCCTATTATTCTTTAGCTCTGTGCTGCAGCACTGCAGCTCTCAGCTGGCATGCAAAAGCTGTGAAAGCTTCCCTAAAGACTTTGTTTTAATAACACACTGCCTCTAACAGAGAGCCAAATGTCTGTAGAACAGAGCATCACTTCCTGGTTCAGATCCACTTTAAAGTGTGTTGGTCTCTGTAACAGATTCAACAGAGAACTGGATCTCATCACAGAAACAGTCCTAAATATCCTGGCAGAGAGAGGAGCAGTCAGTCTAGATCTACAACAAGAAAATTGAGAATTAATGTTATGCTGCAATTATGTTTTTTCCCTTTCTCAGTGCTAGCCTGCAGGTTTATTTACCTTGCATTCTGACATCTGTTATATCTATGTTTAAGAAGAACTGACATAATTTTAATGTGCACCCACCAGCTAGAACCAAGCATTTCTGTCACTATGGTATAAACAGCTCCATGATGACATGATAACAAGCTAAAGTCATTCACAAGCAGCCAGAAACATTCTGCAGAATTACAGACATGTGATCACTTGCATCAGTGGGTGACATGTGGCAGAACTATAACCATAGAGATGTGGAGGTACAGTAGCAGCTGTGTGCTACACTGCAAACATTAACAAAGAAAGAAAGATGAGGGGATAAGTGACCTTTTTGTTGCTCTGAAATGAAGTCTTTGTGTGCAGTCTTCATTGTGATCTCTGTCTTCTGTTACTGAAGCATGAATCAATAACAATAAGGCTGACACTGTATTAATTGAAATAAAACAAATGAGTTGCAGCTGGTTAAACTCAGCACAACCCCCTGAAGCAGGAGACTGCAGGAGTTGGAAGAGGCTGGAAGACAAGCACAGATTTGAAACAAAGAAAGTGAACATTCGGTGCAACAGTAGTGGAGAAGAAAGGGAAATATGTGCCACACAGCACAGCATTATTGTTGAGCTGTTACAGTGTGAAGTGCAGCAGCTTCAGAGTTTCACCACATTGCAGCACAGAGAAGGAGGCAAAGGAGGCACAGAAACCCTGTGATCCGCTTCCATGCTGGTTAAGGCCAATTATTCTCACATTTGTGCACTAATTGCTTCTTCGACGAATGTTACTGACCTCAGTAATCCGACAGAGCCACCGATTTGATGAACTGAACATTCATCTCCAAATATCAGTCACTCCATCAGTACAGAGGCACATCATCATCATGTAACAGGACTGATCCAGACACACACAGCACCAGAGAACTGTGGAGTCGTCTTCCCTAATCCATCCTGTCTGTCTCATCCTCATCCTGTGAGACTTTCTGCTTGTCAATAATCCAACCATCATAAATGATTATCCCTCAGTGTTCTCACTCTAGAAACAGCCTGTGTGACACTATAATCCTTTCCTTATAAAACACTGCCACACACACACATGCACTGTCAAAGCTCATTAGCATCAGAACTGTTTTACCTGCATTTCAAGATCAATGATGAGACAACAAACAGAGACCAAACACAAACCGCATCATCTTAAAATCAGGGTAGTGAAGCAAAATTACAAACAGACAGAAGGTCAAAAATCTGAGAGCACCACTGAATGTGGATGAAGAGACAGACGTGGTAGTTCTGCTTCAGTCCAGCTCATCCAGCTGCTTAAAACTGTTTACATCGCAGTTCTACTCCCAACCGACTCCCGTAAGAGAAACAACAGAAGGGAACAGTGTGGGTGGAACAATGCTGAATATTACCTGACACTTCTAAAAGGCAGAAGCTGAATACTTCACACAGAAAATAAAACTATATCCAAATGACAAAGAGAGGAACGAGAGGAAGGGAAAGTGGGAGGACAGAAAGAAAAGAGCACATTTTCTACAAATCTGATCTCACTGGTGACTCATCGCTGACAAAGAGAGATTCTTGAAATTTTGTGAGGAGAGCAAGAAGAAGCTAGAGAAAACTACCTGATACTTGTCTTGCGTGTCCAGTCAGTGAAAGAGAGGGATTTGTTTCTGTACAGAAACCATGAAAGTAAAGGTGTTTCTCCATATTACATATATTATGTTTAGATGACTAAGTGGTTTTGGACTGACTGATCATGTTCATCTAAAAAAAGGAGCAAGTTCTTTGAGTTACTGTGTCATCACAATTTCTTCAAAATAACTTTACTTCATGAGTTTTCACTCTAAGTCATAGAAATGAAAAGGCACTGAGCACACGAAGCTTATTTTAGACTGTGTGCACTTCATATGCTGAAGGAAATATAAGGTCCATGATGCCACTGCCTCAGCTCATCTCCTCCCATTGTAAACCCAGCAGTGTGTTAATATATCTAGAATGTGATGCAGTCAAACCAGGGTGATCGAACTCACTGTTCCTCTGAACTTACATGTCCATTAATGAATAATCACTCAAATGTCCAATAAATCTAACACCCTCTGCCTTTTAGCTCCCAAACATCTTTCTTCAATGGATTCGGTTCAGTCTCAGGTGATTAATGACACGGCCACTTAAGTCTGGGCTGAAACCAGTTCAAATACAGTCAACAGAAGAAAAGACCCTGACTAGCGGAGTGTCTCCTCCCCTTCTCCACCTTCTTTCTCCTCCTCAGTGCAGTCAGTGGATTGGGTGGTCACCCACCAGCAGAACTAAAGCAATTGATTGTGTTGTTGAATGAGAGGACAGCATCTTAATCCTGACTGAAGAGTGATGAGTCTATGATCTCAGACACTTTGGGTTCAGATAATGCAACATGTAGATCATGTTCACAACAGCTGCACTGAAGAATAAACACCAATGGTATTCAGATAAGTTTAATGATTTTGTTCTTTTACCATTTCAAAGGGAAAAACAGAGTTAGTGAATTAAAAAACTAAAATGAGCTGTGAAGAGCATTTTCCAGCGTATTTTTTTCACAGGCTTTGAAAAAAGATGAAATGAGTGTGTGATGCTGATGAATACAAAGCTGTAGAAAATGAACTGATATTTTCTTTCATATAACCAGTGGCTATATTAGCATGTGGAATTTTTAATATTTTTTTAATTATTATTCTTAATTGTCCAAACCTGTGACTTTTTCCTAATGTAGAAATCTCAGCTGCTCATGAGATTCAAACCAGTGAATGTCTGGTCTTCATCCTGCTGCTTTAACCTTTGGGCTGTTACAACCTCTTTTCAATGAACTACTACCTGCTGCATAATCACATTCATTACTGCATTATTCCCAGCATGAGGAATTGCACATTGGCTAATATAATTTCTGTCACTGTTCAGTTAGGAGGGGTAAAGAAGAAGCAGGTGGTGGAAGAAAAACTGACAAGACGAGGAAATGGAGGAGGGTGAGAAAAAGATGAATAATTACTCTGCTATATCAACTGAAGCCTGTCAGTGCCAAAGAAATTATCCTTATCCAGAAATGCACCAATTAAAGCATCTATCTTAATCTTAATATCCCATCTGCACACCGTTTCTGAAAAGTAAAGTAAAACCAGATACATATTCAGAAATGTGTGCTTTAATGCAAGATGAAGGAAAATTGTCACATGACTTGGGTTCATTAAATAAATGTTAGAAATCCATAAAGGTTCCGACTGTTTTCAGTAAAATATCACCAAACAGCTGTGATGGATCTTATTTAAAGCTCTATTAATCTATCACAGCAGACAGCAGGACAAGAACAATGACATGACTGAAGGAGACATGAAGGTTTGTCCTGGTTTGAAGGACAGAAGATGGAGGTCAGTCTGTGTGTGGTTGCTCTGTCTGGGGAGTCTGGTGGAGAAGAGACAGAGAAAACTGAGGTCCAACCACTGACAGGACACAAGAGAGCAGCTCCAGCCCTCTGGCTCTGACAGAAGACACACTGGGAGGGAGGACAGCTGTCCAGCTTTGGATCAGCTACAGGAGAACATGGGGAGATATGAGAGGACAGGACCAAGGACTGGACACTGAGGGGACACACATCATCCCTCTGGCTGACCAAGAGAACAAACACTGACTTCACATCATCATGTGACGATGTGGCCTTCACTTAAACTGGAGAGTACCTATAAACTACACTCGTTCAGAAGCAGTTTGCATTTAATTAACTTCAAAAAACCTCAGTGTGATCACAAACAGCACAGTATTGTAGGTTTCCTAGACAGAGGTGAAAGCCAATCTAATTTCTATTAACAGGTGATTTAATGCTTATTTTCTTCCATAATGGACGGTCATCAGCTCACCATCTGCTGGGCTACAGTGTTGATCGGCTCAGCAGATGTGTTGTGATCTAATAGGATCAGACAGGTGTGGATACATGCAGGATAAAAACAGCTCTGCTCCAGTGAAGGTAGCTGAACTGGAAACAGATACATACAGATACCTGCTGCTGTGATTTCATCAACACTAACAGAGAAACACAGAGATGTAGTTATGTTTGCTCCCATGCAAACGGCTTTAAGTTCATCTTAAAAGGTTTTTCCTGACCATAGAAAACAACACATGGATACTAATGAGAGGTCATAAAATTACTGTGGCTGCAATTCAAGAATGAAGAATTAATCATTTAATGTAGATCAAGATTAATGTATCCTGATATGCATTTATACATGTAGAGTATGACAGTAAACACCCCCTTTATTCAATATATTGAAAACTCACATGGTGGATTCAGTTCAAGCTTCTCCATCCTCTACCTATTTCTCTCCCCTCTCTAATCTGTCCCTATGTTGACTCGCTCCCTCCATATCATTATGTAACTTCCTGTACTGTCTCTCTCTTAATCTCATAGACCACAGATGCTAATGTATCATGCAGGAAAGACACACATTAAAGATGAAACATTACATTTCTACATGATCCTAAAGTCAATAAAACATACACACATTGTTCTGTCTCAGGCAAACACATGCACACCCTCCTACACACTGTCCACACTGCTGCTCTCTGAGTCTGTGAGATCACTTGTTGACACTTTGTTCCTCCAAATATAACAGTGATAATATTTTTTATGAAATTATTTGTCTGTGAAAGGACATACATAAACACATATTAACACATTCTCCACCTGCTTTGTGGCTGTGTAAAGACTGTGTGAAGTGTGGAGGCGACCGTCACAATGACTGACTTCTCCTCTCTGCTTGGTTCCACTCAGCTGCCTGTCACTGGCTCTTCATAAGAAAGTGTTGGAGGTTAGAGATGTATTTACTGAAGCTGGAGCTTTTAACAGTTCACATTATGATAAAGAGTGTGATCTGTGCAACAGATGATGATGAGTGTCGTCAATCTGAGAAAGCAGTGAGTTATCAGCCTGATTCTTCAAACCTCTCTGGGCTAATCACATCAACAGGCTGAGTGATGAAGCTTGTTCCAATTAGTTTCTACTTATTCTGTCCTTCAGAAAGTTCCACATAGAGTTTGACCACAGTCATTTCTACCAGCAGCCAGCAGACAGACATAATCAGACAACCTCTTCACTTCACACTGACAGAGACATGACGCCCAGTTCAGCCTCTGCACAACTCTGAAGAACAAATCAGTCCAACACTGCTGAGATGGAAGTCGGCTCATTACAAAACAGTAGCAGAGATGACTGTCAAATCACATTAGAGACTTTTAAATATTTGGTCCTAAAACTCACTCTGCACCAGTACAAAAACAGTGAATACAAACACATTACTGCAAACACAAAATCTCTCAATCTCTCTCTCTCTCTCTCTCTCTCTCTCTCTCTCTCTCACACACACACACAGAGTTACCTAAACCATGAAATGATCTCCTCTGAACAACACTGTGACAAATCAAACTGTATCCATCTGGTGTCTCTGTGGAACATCAAGTGTTGAAATGTGTAGGAGGCTGCTGTTGTTGGTATAGTCACAGATGTTACAGTAACAAAACAAAAATTAGATTGGGATCGGTGTGTGTTTGTGATGGGGGACTGTAAATACACTGATAATCCATGTCCCTGCATCATATCTGCTTATTTTAAATAAAAATGTTGAGGTGTGTTTTTTTCTTTTATTATTACTGACAGACCATACACACACTTTAAAAGTGGCCTCAACAAGAGAGGAAACATACAGTTTACAAAACTGAATGGACAAATGAACTGACACACTCTGTTGGTCCAGATATCCTGAGAACATGTCAGTTAACATTTCACTAGCATGGGTCATGATACCTTCATGCACAGCTCTATAGTCATCTTACACATAGAAGAAAAGTGGAGTACAGAGGAAAGCCCTGGATATATGGTGGCTGAGCATTATGCAGATTGCTGTGAGCTGAGCTGACAGGATGAGTGGCTGAGCCAATAAAGTCTGTTTGAAGAGCAAAGCCTGTGTGAAATAGTAATGTATACAGTATTTTATGGAAAAGAATCTGACGCTGCCCTGTCAATCTCATAATACCTGCTAACTTAGACGTCCTTGGCAGCATTATAATTAGGTGACAAATAATGGACTTCAGTGTGTGACTGTGGGTTATCATACAATCCACTTGAGTTGCCTGAGGACATTCACAAGTTGTAAACATGGGAATCTTTCCCATCTCTACCACTGAGAGATTAAATATAACATGAACACAGCACAACAAGCACAAGCATTAATCAGAATGATCATCACACAGTGGATTATGGGATACTGAAGGCTGCAGAAGATACTGTTTTAGCTACACGATGTGGAAACTCTGAAATGGGAGAGGTCATAGCAGGAAAAACTCCAGCTGGAAATAATGACATTAATGATGGCTGTCGTTAGTGTTATCAGAACCAGCTGTGATTTAGATGCTGTGACCAATCAAAATGTTTCCTATGATAAAAGGTCTACAGGAGCACAGGTACAGTCTGAAAATTACAGACAAGCACAATTCACTGAACCTTCATTGACAGAAAATATGAACAGCACAGAAACACTGCTCACTTCAGTACCAACTCCTGAAATAATGTGGGAGTTGTCTTTGCACTCCAACACACTGACCAGTCCCTGCAGCTCTGTTCAGCTGCATGCTGGGTCACACAGTGCTGTGAAAGGTCCTTGTAACCTCACAGAGCTTCCCACAGTACAGGATGTCATTATGCAGCAGACTGGACCCAGATCACACCCAGACCAGCAGATCTGCCCTGCTGACATCAACCAGAGCTGGAAGCTACAAATTAGCATAACTTCCACTACTACAAATATCCCCCAGCTCAGCATGAACCACTTGTTAGTGATGAGCATAACTGCTGCTTCATTATTACTGAGAGAAAAAGATGAGAAGCAGACAGCAGAGGAAAAAATGACTGTTCAAGGTGATTCAGTAAATGGAAAACCAGTTAAGTTATGAGCTCGATCCCACGATACACACAGGCACAGCAGACACCAAGAGAACAGTTCCTGTCTATGTGATGTTGCCACTGGCTCTGAACAAACACATGTAGCTCTCTCCAAAGTCCACCCTGCTCCAGTGTTTCAGCCTGAGGGTTTCTCTATAAAATATGACCATCCACTAGATACTGCAGTCTGATAACACAGAGCCTGACCCGTCAGCTACAACACCAGGCTGACAGTCTGATGGTAGGGCTAACACAGATCTGCTGGGATCAGCTGTAAGCCAACAACCTGAGGAAACAACCAACCAAACAAACAACCGACCGGACAGACCAGACCAAAGAATGAACAAGGTCATTACACTCCATCTGACATGTTCACTGTAGCTTCCTCTTTTTCTTTAAACTTTCCTGTTTTCAAAGACACATCATCAGAGTCTAAGATAAAACCTGTTGACATTAAGAGCTTCAGTTTCCTCCCATTAGGACTCTCCCTGAGTGTTTATATATGGAACAACAAAGACAAGTCTTCTGTCTTTCTCTCTGTAGAGGTTGTTATCTGACTCACCTGGAACCTGAACTTCTACAGGAAGCATTTCCCCACAGTCTGCTGCCATGTCTGTGTTTTAGAATCCATTGACTTTTATAACTTTGGTGAAAAGGCTGATATTTATCAAACAGCAGTGGAATACTTTAGCTACACTAAAGGTTACAGTTTAGTTTTACTGACTTGATTCACAGGGTGACTAAAAAGGCTTTTTCTGATGTTTTTAATTAAGAGCAGGAGAAGCACAGGTGTGATTAATTACACACCTGTGCTTCTCCTGCTCCTAATTAAATGACTGCAGTCCATTAAGGTGAGCCCGGGCCTTGGACCTGCTATTGTACAAGCATTGCCATCATTAACTCAATAAGTTACACCTGTGTTTTTCCTACTGTGTTGTAAAGATGTCTGCAGTTGAAAAGTTCAGTTTATCCATTCATTTAACAAAGATAAACATTGCACAGAAACATTTTAAATAGGTTAAGTTGACAAGTGAAGCTGAAGTGGTCAGTGTTGTCAAAGAGATCAAGTTTCTGGTGGGGAACAATGTTTGATTCTGAGATGCACAGTTGCTCTTAGACTCCAACATAAAGTAACATCTTCACAATATGACGGCTCAGGTTCAAGAATCTGTGGATGGTGAAGACATGAAATGATGGAAGCTGATTCTTCTTTGACAAAAAGAGGATCATGAACGACATATTCAGACTGACAGGTTCAGCTGTAACATTTAAAGATCATCTTTAGTCAGTCATTTCAATGCAGGATGAAAGCTGATTGATTGGATATGGTGCCAACTCAATTTTTGAAGAAGATGTTTTTAACATTGGCAGCGAGGAAAAGCAGGAAATTACAGTGACACCTTGAAATCAGTGAATAAAGATTCACATGAACAGAAATGCTGCAAAGAAAGAATTAGATGAATAAAAAGGGAAGTAAAATAAATGACTTTCCTCTTTGAACTTCTGCAAAACCTTCATTGAAATGTTTGTCTAACCTTATACTCCATAATCCATCCACCCAGAATCCAACCTGTCTCCACAACTACAAAGTGTCGAATCTGTGTCTCTATCATCTCATCTCTCATCATACAGTAAGAACAGCAGCATTGTTATGTTATGACATTGAATGAATGCTCATGTCCATGTACACTGAGAAAAGAGGAATGAGGTTGCAGGAGGTTAATTTGAACCAAACTATCTACTTTAATCTAGTCTAATAAGCTTTAAATCTAGAGCCTTTATGTACAATGATTTACTAGAACATTAGACAAAAAATGTGCAGCCTACACATCAGCAGCCCTATCTACTTTAATTGGTCACACACACACACACACAGCTAATTAGAAAACATAAAAGACTGGCTACAAATCCCACAACAGGGAGTGAAGCTGGCATTCAGAGAAGCACGCCAGGTGTGGAGCAGCACTGTGGAGCTCACAGCAGGGAGGTGGAAATAATATCTCAGTGCATGAGTGAGTCCAGTGGTGGCCTACGCTTCTCTGCTGCGCAGTGATCACTGTAATGATGCTGCTGCACAACACTGTTGTCTGGTCAAGAGCATCCTTACATGATCAAGAGAGGGAAGAGAAGGAGGATGAGGATGGTATCATACTCCATACACAGTGTGGTTCGCATGAAAACAGCAAACAGGACAAAATCGAGCCTAAATTAAATGTTCATCAATCCCTGACTCACACACCAAAACTCATACAAATATAAATAGCACATATATAAACTAGAGCAGAAAATGCTGGTCAAACACCACAGAGAAAAGCAGCATTTTAAGCTTTTTATTAAATGAGGTACACACTGGAGCACATCTGAGGTCATCTGGTAAGTTGTTCCAGTGACTGGAGCATTAAACTGAAAAGAAGCTGCTGCAGACTTCACTTTAATCCTTGAAACAGGCCTGTGTGAGATGACCTGAGAGACCTGTTTAGCTCGTAAGCACTGAGCAGGTCTGAGAGATGATGTGGAGCAGCAGCATTTTGTGTTTTATAGACAAGAAGCAAACCCCTGAAGTCATTTTAAGATGATAAGGTGATCTGAGAATTGGTGTTACACACCCAAACCTTAACACATGGGAAATTCTGACATGTAGTAATAGAACCTGTGACACACTGGTTTTCAGCAGATTGACGTGGCTCTGCAGAAGTTCAGTAACATGACAGACCAGGACCAGAAGGATCAAAACAATTTCACCAACTCAACAAACCAAATGTGTGTATTATTGAACTCATTATAGTATATAATCCTGTTATGGGAGATGAGGATTGGAGTGGCAGCTTGTCAAGTTTGTTCAACAGGATCCTGACTTCATATAGCTGCAGGTTCAATTCCCTGCCTAGTGTGTTGGACTAACAATCAAACAGTCACTCTTTCTTGGAGGCAGCAGGGAGCCCTCCTGCCCTCAGGAAAACACAGATCTCTTTACAGCTTCTTCGCTATCAACAAATCTCCGCAGACTGCAAATAAAATATCTGCAATAAAACCAGCAGAGGAGCAGTTTTACTGCAGAAGAAGAACTGGTGATAATTTTTATGCAGCCAGACTGCAGAGAGTCTCCTCTGTGCTTAGGAAGGACAATAACCTGATACATGAATCCCTCCTCCCTCTTAGTTAGGTGTACTGTTCTACACTGTTGTACACACACACATACACAGCATGTAAACAGCTGAGAGTCACAGCCCTCCCCTTCTATCATTAACACCCATAATTCCTCTGCAAACTACTACTACACCACTATGTGAATATGCAGTGAGTTCCTCAGTCTGTGTGTCTAAATATTGGATATGTGGTGAAGTCTGGAGGCCTTGTTGTCTCTGGTGAACTGAACTGAAGTGTAAATGCTCATTGAGCAGCTCTAAATACATGTAATCCTACAGAGCCCTGGGGTGGAAGCATTAGAGAGATAACACAGACCCTGAATGAAGAGTCTGCATAAAACTGACTGACTTAATGAAACACTAATGTATTAACAGACCTGCATTTATTACAAAAAATACTGAGGAGGCGCAATGACTGTGGGACATTTGTACTGAGCAGAGTCACTCTTACTGTAATCTCAGGCAGGTTAAAACAATTGAAGACATAATAAATTGTATTAAACATAATTCTCTGAGTTCTCAGTGTCTCATTATTCATTTCATTTCCGTTATGTGCAGTGATACTTTGAATGCTGAATATGAAAATATGAGTGACCTCATCACTTCCTGCAAACACATGTTAAAGTGTAAGAAAGTGACAAATAAGAGTTTTTCTCTCAACATCTTTCTTTATTTCTCTCCTTTCTGCCATCTTTTCTTCTTCTGTGTTATTTCTCATCTCTCTAGTTTTTATCTCACTAGATCTTTCTCCCTCTACCCATCCTGTCTTCTCCCTGTTTTCTTTATCAGGTGCAAATCATTTCCACAATATTTATGCATGTAGGGCATTTTTCCTTTGAAGCTTTTGTTCAACACAAATAGAGTAAAATCAATTTCCAACTTTACGGTTTCTTGTTTTTGTTCTTCTATTCATTCAGTTCTTTTCTTCCTCCTACCTCTTCTTTCTTCTGCTCTGGGTGATAAAGAAGGTAGATTCAGCTGCTTTCAGAAGGCTGGAGAGAGAACAGAGTCTCTGAGACTAACACTGTGGTGAACCTGATGAGTATCTGAAAAAGAAAATGCTGTTGTTGTATCTGACTCTTGACTGAAAAACGCTGAGGCTGTTTGTCTTTTGGGATGTGAGAGATTTGCAAATTCCCACCTCTCAGCTCCTCTGATCTGAGAGAAAGTTTGATGAACAACAGAATGTTTGTGTTATGTTTGTCCAGATTAATTCAAATGTCCAGTGTGCTCATGCCAGTGGGATGTTGTTAGTTTGCTGCAGTATGTAGAAATATTGTCCTTATGAGTTCTGTAAAATCTTATATTCTCTGACACTATTTTCATGCTGATAAAGTGAGAGATCTCACACTGTGATCTGATGTAGTATTTGATTGGATATTATGTCATTATTCTTTCACAGAGTCAAAGTGGATTGAATAATGATAATAATCACATTAGGGGGGAAATTGTTGAAGTGGATCAAATCCTCAGTAATCTCCCCATGCACACTTCCCCTCACAGCTGTCACCATGGTAATGAGTGGAGTGGGTTGTGTGGCTGTAATTTAAGTGGATCATACTTTCTTTCTACGCCCAGTTTCTAGCACCCAAACACACCCAGAGTATCTGCTGCTCTTTGTCTGTTTACCCCTTTTCCCTTGATGTTTGTCTCCAAACAGAAATGCAGCATGAAATTATTCAGAGTGGAGCCACTGAATCGGTCTATTTGCCACAATTACTGACTGAAAGGCTGAAGAGGGAATAACTGTTCTCACTGAAAGACCTGCATTTACTATACGTGTGGAAATGAACACTGATGCACTGATTCAGAGGTAAATGTCCTCCTATAGAAACGACAATATTGCTGAACGTGTTCCTATTTGTGTTTCTAAGTGTCACTGATGAATGAAGAGTAATAAAAACTTTTGAAACTGAAGTGAGAATCTTTGATGAATGAAGGAGCAGGGAGCTGGAGACAGAGGCTGAGGATCATGACACTAATGAGGTGCTGACACCTGGACGACCTGCATCACTGAGCCTCAAACATGGAGGACGAGGTGACCACAATCACACTGCACATGATGTGGGTATGTGTGTGTGAGAGAGAGAGAGAGAGAGAAAGAAACAGAACACAAGTTGAACAGAGTATGGGTGTTGTTGTTGATGTTCTCAGCATGAGTCTAATTAAAGTTTAATTCAGTGTAGAGTACTACAGCACAACTCAAGTGCTAAACTCTGTGTTACTCACAACCTCTCTTAACAGGACAGAGGCAAGAAAACTATATTCTCTGAAATACGAGGGGGCTTCAAAAAGTTCATGGAAAAAAAACAATTGGAAAAAATGGTTTAAGTTATGATGTTTATTTTTGCATTGCAACATGCATTTAAGGGTTCATGTTAGAACATGTTATGACACGTTAGTACGAGAACGTACAGGTGCATTGAGATCAAAATCCCTGCATATGATTTTTAGCTATGTACTTTTTCCACTGATATTGATGCAATTGGACAGTTTTATTGCTTCATGTATTTGTTTGTGAGTTACAACTAACACTCAGTGTCCTCATCCACAGAAACATCTGCACTCACAGAAGACACAGACATAAAGGTGAACCTCTTATTCACTTGAACACCAAGACATTGATTCAGTTCCTCTCCTCAGTGCTGTTGAACTATACATGGTGTTTAAATCAACTGTCAAACAGCTTTATTTAGCAGACAAATCAGAGCCATAGTAGAGCTGTCTGTAGCAGTTAGTGTGAGGAGTCCTACAGCCCAGCAGCCTGACGAGCTCAGAGGAAATAAAATGTGGCTGGACTGTTCAGGACAAATAAGAGCGTCTGGAGGAGTCCAGCTGTTTGTTGAAGATGCTTTGACTTCAGAAATAGTCTATAACAAGGTCAAAGGTCATTGTGGAGGGCAGAACTCTACAATATGAGAGACTCATGGAACCATTACAGACCTGGAGAAAGATGCTCACTAGAGAGATCATTACTTTAGCTGGGAGGAGAGAGAGAGAGAGGAGGGGGGTGGAACAGACAGAGAAAACACATTATGTATACTCTAACACTGCATCATTATATAAATGTATGTTATGATTACCATTGTTATTAATAGTAGTAGTATTATCTGCAGTAAGCATCACATGACATATTCAGACTGTGTCTGTTTGTCAAATCATCAAACACATGAGACTGGGAAAGGCTGCAGGTGTTGTTGTCAAGTGTGAAAATGATTCAAGGCAACTCAGCCTTTCCACAAAACTGTTTTCACTTTGCAGTGGGATTCTCATTAAACCAAAAAATCAAAAGATAATATTGACACCAGCAGCCCTTTGATAAACAACTATTAAGTCCAATTGTGCCTCCATATTCAATCTATTCCACTCCAGAAAGAAAATAATCCTCCATTATTTTTCAATAAAAAGACTGTGGAGCTGAAGTATGAATGTGATATTTTTATCCCAACAATGCACATGCAAAGCAGACGTCATTCATTTCTCATTCTGCTCTGAGGTTTAGAACCAACAAACAATCAGCTGACCTTCTCTTCAGAGATCACCACTGTCTTTTGTTTGTTCTCATTTTTCTTTTCTTTTCTTTTATATTTAAAAGACAGCCAGGATGCATCGTAACAGATGTGACAGATGAGATGGAACAGGAGACTGAGAGTAATGAAGCCCAGATACATCTATCTATCACTGAAGAGAGGAGGAACAGAACAACAGATACAGAGAGGGAAACATGAAACAAGAGAGACCTGAGAGAGGTAAACAGAAGAAGAAACAAAGACAAGGCAGATAGAACAGGACTCAGCACAGTTTTCTGTCCTCTACACACAGTCCAGTGCTGGAGGACTGAGTATCTGTCTCTGTTTTGGTTCTCACTCTCTCTTAAAGAGCTGAGAACAACTGCTGCTAGAAATAGCTCAGAAGTCCATATTCTGAAAATGCTAGAAGTTTCAAAGAAATCTCAGAGTCTCCCTGCACAAATATATTACATCATTGTTAAAGACAGTTCAGATATGATTCATTTTCTCAATCGGAAAAATCTGAAAGTGTGAAAAGACAGTAAGTGAAATCTCTCCTCTCCTCTCTCCTCCTCTCCTCCTCTCCTCTCCTCTTCTCCTCCTCTCCTCTCTCCTCCTCTCCTCTCCTCTCTCCTCTCTCCTCTCTCCTCCTCTCCTCCTCTCCTCTCCTCTCCTCTCTCCTCCTCTCCTCTCCTCTCTCCTCTCCTCTCCTCTCCTCTCCTCTCCTCTCTCCTCTCTCCTCTCCTCTCGTCTCCTCTCCTCTTGATTAACTTTCTAACAACAATCACAGCGTGGCAGAAGAAATGCTCTTTTTATGTATTCAGCTTTAAAACAAGTGTCTCTCTCTGATGGGGATCATCACTATGATGATAATGTTTATGTGCCATTCAGTGTGTTGGTGCACTTTTGTGTGTGTGTGTCTCTGTGAGAATCTGTCGTCTCATTAGCTTTCCCTGTGTGCAGTGTGGATTAGAGAGGCTCTGGAGCCAAGTATCTACACACACATAACACAATGTTGTTGATACATTTGACTGTACTGTAGCTGCTATAAAAGCCTGATGAATCTAACATCACATGTGACCTTTCTGGTGTAAGATTAGAAGATCATTTAACTCAGTGTGTTGAGTATCATGTAGTTCATTTAAACTAGTGGTCAGTCTCAGCCTGTGTTACAGTATGTGTCAGGAGACTGTGCACATTGTGCACAACATGATGGTTTGCTAATTTAATGTGATCTTGTTCTCAGTATTCCTGAGCTTTTCAGTGTTTTCACAGTCTGTGATCTCTAATTCCATCCACGGAGCAGTTTGAAGTTATTCAGCCAACATGTTTAATAAGATCACTGAGCAGCCACACTTTAATCTGACATTAATTAGCTCTTAATTGGCCTGATGATAGACTGTAACAAATAATAATTGGAAAGGTTTTTGGTCTCCAGTAACATCAAACACATCTTCAGTACACACTCACACAAAGACACTCTTCTAGAAGCTGAAACTCCTGTGGTGTTTCAGGGAAAATGGTTTTGTCTGGTTAAGATGGAGTCCAGCTCCTTCACAGTTGTTCTCCCTGCTGCTCTGTGCTGTGTGATTGATGGAGTAATTACTCCATGAAATGGTACAACATTACACACTCCCCCTGGTCTTTGTGTCAGGCTCTTCAGTAACACAGACCTTTATGACTCATCACACACACAATAAACACAACCACAGAATACATGACTACACACACTTCATCACTTCATGTGTGTAGATGCACGGAGGTACTGACACAGGTCTAACATGCTAATGTGACACATTATGTCCTGCATGAACTGTTGAAGGACGACTTGTTCATTGTTTTACCATCAATTCTAAAAACCTTCATCATGTAGTGGTGATGCCCTGTTCATTCAAAAACATCTTCCAAGGTCAACACCTTACAGTTGACTTATGACATTACTGATGATTATTTTACAGTAGCCCTCTCTCCTCTCCAGATTTTTAAACATAGAAACTGTGCCACTTATCAGTAGTTCTTAGCTCATGTAATAAATTCACTTCACATTCTCTCACGCATGAGAATAGATGTGAGGACATGTATACATATAAATGGATACTGACTGCACAGTGACTTTATACATTTCCCCCTCAACCAAGTGCAGCCTGGTGTTTGGGTGGGTTGTAGAACAGCACTTGTAGCAATCATGTAAAGCAGGAGCATCTGGTCCTGTCACAGGCATCAGGGAACAGCCTGACTGCAGCAGAGCAGAAAGACGAGATGGTCGTGACTCCCTGCATACTCACAGCTCTCTGAGAGTCAGGCACACTCCGGTTGAAGAGACTTTTGCAGGGAACAGCAGCTTTTTTAATGTGTTAATGTGTTACTATATACAGTAGCTTAAGAAAGTATAAGATATAAGATATAAGAAAGTAATTCCTGCTCATTTTATTATGTTGTAGATTTCATTTTAGAAGGATAAAGTCTGAATACTTTCTGATGTTGCTGTATGTAAACAAGTATTTGAGAATAATGAGTTGAGGTTACTATTCAACATGTAAAGACTTTAATGTCATGGACTTTTGTCTTCTTAGACAGAACTTTAAATGAGGCACACTAAACGCTTCATTTGGTTGTAAGGTTCTTTCAGCCTTGTGGATTCATGTTAATTAAAGGGCAAATGAAGCGTGGCAGAGAGATTAGAAGAACCCTCTCCTCCAGATATCACCACCTCCTAATAATCTCACCAAATACTTTCTCAGTGAATATTAATTTCAACCATATTACACACTTTATTCTTTTACTTTCCATAATGATTTAAAACATCATATTACTTCAATAAATCTCATCTTCAGCCCAAGTAACTCAACAAGTTAGTGAAGTTATATCTCACAAGAAACTGACAATATATGGTTCAAATATTTATAGTTCTATAAACTAAATTGTAAATATTGTTGTTGTGATATTTATGTTGACCGCAGGAATGATCAGCTTGAATCTTTTCTGCTGCCATGTTCTGTGTCAATATGTTTTCTTTGCCTTTACTAACAGTAAGCAGTGGGGCCATACATGTGGCAGAACTCTACTGATATATATTTTTCCATGTTTGGGTGGCCAGGATTATATTTTGAGAAAGAAATAAAGTGAGAGAGCTGCAACAGATGGAAGATGAAGACAGAGGTCAGCATCCTGAGGACAAAGGGTTGAAGGCTCGGCTAACTCCACTTGACAGAGATTTATCTCTGTACTTCAGAAGGTCAAATTCAGAATTGATTTTCTTGAGTCCATGTTTCCAAAGGAGCAACTCTCTAACAAACTAAATCATTTCCTCAAGTACACGACACCACAGATGATCTGAGAGCTAGCTTTTCCCCCCACACTGTAGAATTATGCTGGAAAAATATAAGGGTCAGTTCAGTTCTCTGTCACAGTTCACCAGGTTTAACAGGCCCCTCCTTGCTGTCACCTATCAGCTGGAATAGGTTACATGTATGTGCTGGAGAAAGCACTGGACTGGATTAGACTGTGTGTTGGAGCAGGTTGGTGTGACAAGGCAGATAAAGCTGTCCATGGAAATTATTGGTAATATTCCTTCAGGATGTTGCAATTCTTGGTTCTAATTGTGTCAGCAGCTCTGACAGTGTGACTGATGTAAAAGGCTGTAGGAGGCTAGGCACCATGTCCTGCTGTTTCTCTCATGTACTCTGAACAGTTACATTCAGTCTGTCACTCTGACAGTGTAAAGACTCCGTTCTGCAGCTGGATGCCAGCAAATTCTTGTGACATAAAGAAATGCGTAGCTAATCTGTATTCTTACCTGCTGTCATAATTTGCACACAATAGGACAAACATGCAACAATTAAACCTCTGATCTGAAGAGACACAATAATAATTCACTTTTGGCTGCTTCAAGTGAAAGCCCTCATTAACTTTCTTGGTTTCATTAGTTCAGTGCTCATTATTTCTCACTGTTAAAATTCTGCTTGGATGTTTGTTGGGCTTGGTTAACCTTTGGTTGTGTTCTTTTTGGAGGGGAAGGATTTAAATATGAGGATAATAACAGGAATAAACATTGTAAATCTGAGGACTAATACAGTGCTCAATGCATACTCATCTCTCAGATGGTGGATTATTACAATTTGTGTTGCAGATAAACAATACTGTAATGTATCTGGAACAAGATAACTAGCCAGGATTTTATAAACAACATTTGAAGGGTCTTGTGTGTGTAGCCTGGTTTGGACCAGAAGGTCATTCTTCAGGTTTATGAGTCCATCCTCTGATCTGATCTAATCTGTTCAGTTTACCACCAATTCATGTTTTTGTCAGTTTTTTTTTTTATTGGAGTTGCACACTATTGGCAATACACTGAGGAAAATGACTGTGTCCTTATTACAGGAAAAAAAAAAACAGGTACAGCAGTATTTGCAGTAGAGGTGGGATGAGAAGCACTTTGCCACCATTAACATGATGCTCGGCAAAGATGAGTTATTGGACTAAAATGGGAGTCCCAGTGGGACACTGCTGGGCTTATTTTGTTAACATCAGTGTTTTTTCTTTGAAATCTCTCTTGTTTTTTTCCTGGAAGGGAGAATGTGTGTGCAGCTGATTATTTACAGTGTTTTATCATTAAATTATACAGAAACACATGGAGCTATACTTCAATTAGATTAACATGTATGCACTGAGATCATACATTGTAAAGCCAACACACAAACACAGTCTTACAGGATGTATGGGACGTTGTGTCACAGATGGCAGCAGGGTCTGCTGCTGTGATACTGAGAATTGTTTCCTTAGAGGTGAATGAATGAATTCTGCAGCAGTTATACAAATAGATATTCAAAGTATTCACCCTCTCCATGTCAGTATTCTTACATGGTCACACAGTTTTTGAGGACAACCTGCTCTAGATAGACACAACACTATTCACCATGCCATACCCCTTCATTTTTTAATGACTGATTTAACTCTACTCCAGGGGATGTTCAGGGACTTGGATTACATTTAGGTGGGTCCTATTTAAGGGAGTGAATACTTAGGAAAATTAGTATTTTGTAGTTAATAATTCTAATTAATTTACATCACTTTATTGAGATCTGTTCTCACTTTGACATGAAAACATCTTTTTCTGTTGATCAGTGTCAAGAGCCAAATTGAATCACCTTTGATTCAATGGTGTCAAACAATAAAACATGGAAACTTTCCAATGGGGTCAAACACCTGCATTTTAAATCAACAGTTACAAATTCAAGAAAAAAAAAAGTTGAACAAACCATTAGTCAAATTTCTCCATCTCTCTCTGTCTCACTGTTGCTCTGTTCTGGCTTCTTAAATAAAGCTTGATAAGCAGCGGCAGTTATTTATAGGGTAATTCACTAAAGAAACACATCACACATACTTAGGATTCACTAGAATGGAAATGAGATTTGCTCTGTGACTTTGTGTGTGTGTGTGTGTGTGTGAGTGTGTGTGTGTGTGTGTGTGTGTTCACTTAAATTCATAATACTAATATCTCTTGGACTCTGTGGAGGATTTAGACACAGAGTTGTCATGTAGTCAGAAATCAGATTTATGACTATGTCTAGGTCTGAGTGTATATTAGATGACTAGAAGTGGCTTAATTTGTCACATATTTCCAGATTAGCCAATAAAAACATTCTTACCAGGTAACTTAAATCCTTACAAAGCTTCTACATTGAATTCCCCAAAATGTTCTTCATTGTTAGACATATTGCTGTTGCTATTGACATCATCTTTATTAGTAACAGACACAGAGTGCACCTAATTTACATTTTGTCAACTGGAGACATTTGCTTTTGTCACTTTTAGACAATTAGACAGAAAAATACAGCACTGTAGCTGTGGACTCACAATGATCCCAAAAACTAATCCCTTCTCATCTTTTTGTCAACGGCCTGGTACAAGACCAAAGTTTCCCTTTCTCTCTCTCTCTCTCTCTCTCTCTCTCTCTCTCTCTCTCTCTCTCTCTCTCTCTCTCTCTCTCTCTCTCTCTCTCTCTCTCTCTCTCTCTCTCTCTCTCTCTGAATCTATTCTCCTTATCAGTCATATGATAAGTTGGCAGAAAGACGAGAAAAGAGTGATTGGAAGAGGACATACATAAAAGATGAGGAAGATGTTGAAATGGATTGGACAAAAGCTCGGTGTCTGGAGACTAAGTGGTCGTCCTGAATAAACTGTTGTGGTTTAAGACCTGATAAAGAGATGATCCGAGGTGGGGTGATGCAGAGATTGAATTGTGTCGTTAGGATGTTCATTTGAATAGCATTTTGTTGGTAATTTGGGGGTTTCATTTACACACCTGGTGGAATAATCACTCGGTTGTCACAGTAATAAATGAGCCTTTTACTCTTTATGCAAAGGCAGTGCTAAATGATTGTAATGTAACACACTGGCTTCCAGACTTCTGTTAGTGATAATGTTTGATGTGGGCAGGTGGATAAAGCTCAGTGTTGATTAACAGAAACAGCTGAATTCTCCATCCACCTGTGTCTGTGACACAGTCTGACACTCCTGATATAGTCTAGTACTGATGACAACATGCACTGTGGATCCCACTGCTGATTGTTGTAAACCTCAATTCTGTCAGGAGGATATATAAACTGGATTCTCTCATCCTGTGGCCATCTTCTTAAAACAGGATTGTTCACAGCATTTCAAATACACTTTAACATTTATTGTGATTCATGACATCTTTTCTGAATGGAGAGGAGATCCTCAACAGTCAGACCACATGTGCTTCTTGTAGGGCACAACAAAGAAGAAGACACAGATTAGTTTGGCCTCTGACTTCTCTTCATGATGTGAGATAAATGAATGAACTTGACTACAGTGAATGAGAAGCTTCACTGTTGCTCAGTCCTTGTGTGGTCTGAGGTTTCCTCCTAATCCATATTCTATCACAGAACTGAACCACTCACTAAAGCCTCATTACTATTTCATAATATCCACCATCAAATATTCACATTCATAAGGTAGGGAGGATCTCAAGGTAAAACTGCTGGAAAATAATCAGTATTCTTAATCATGACAGGAGAAATATAAACAATATTAATTGGCTTTGGTCTTTTTTGTGGATTATCAGAGAATTTGTTTCAGACATCGAATAACTGGAAAATCCACTTAGAGACAAGAAAACCTCATGTTGACCTCGAGGTTAAAGAAAATTTCATCTGTAAACAAGAACAATAACACAGCTCCAGACATCCATCTACAGTATGCACTGTGTTGTATGGTGCATCAGTCAGCTTTGACATCTGTGAGTTTCAGGATGTGAAACAGCGACACTTTATCTCAAACTCTACGTCTCCATGCAGTCAGTGTGTTACTATGTAGCCTTGGTGTCAATCACACATTAGAGTGAATGAAGGCTGTGGGCTGTTTGAAAACTCCCACAGGAGCTGTTTATCCCACTCTGCTGCTGCAGCTCTGACTTCCCTCTCCTGAATCTGATCTCGTCTTGTGAAGTTTAAAGAAAATCACTCAGAGAAACTAAATCATACATGATACAAACACAGTCTGTAATTTGATGTCTTCTGTCTGAAGTTGTCTGCCATGTCTGTACATTTCAAAAAAAAAAAATCCACTCTCCTTGTCCTTGTCTCTATCTGCATATTCTCCTGAATTTTTCAGAACAGTGACATTAAGTTTAAAACCTGTTGGTTTGGTCCTTTTTATTGTGAATCTCCTCAACAATAATAATTCACTGCAGGTTTAACATACTAGAAACAAGCGATAGAAAAAGCAGGATTTAGGAATTTTAATGACAGTTGTGCCAAGATGCACTGTGAGAACAAATTAAAAAGTTAAGATGGATAATAAGTGATTTACACATCACAAGCCATATGTTAACATTCAGTAGAGACTGGTCCCTGTATTTTCTCCCACTCTGCTGTTGTGAGGAATGGTCTACATTAATGATCTCTGACCCTGTCTGTGTAAAATAAAACACAAGCACAAATCCAATTTAAATCTGGTTTGTTGACACGTGTGAGTCCAACAACAACAACAACAGCCTGAAACGGTCTCCACCGATATCTCAGACAAATGCAACGACCTGTCCCAGCAGATCCCACACCGCCCAGTGCCCAGTGCACCTGCCCATAATGTGCAACACTGTGTCTCAGCATTTCTGAGTGCTGTCTCCACTCTGACAAATTTCACTGTTGCAAAGCTGATGCAAAGTGGACAAAAATATACTCTGCTGAGAAATTCAATGGTGATCCCAGCTACTGAATATTCAGCTCAGAGATGTACAATTAGAATTTCATGTTTAGGTGAGTAATGGTCGTGAGTCATGGTACACCGTCAGCCCTGGGACTTTGCTCACTCTAAACATCAACTGCAACACACCTAAACCAATCCAAGCCAGACGCCATTACCACAACAACCCTGAGTAAACTCCCCACTAATCCATAAGATCAGGAGGCCTAATGCATGAACACCCAAGTCAACCATCTCAGATTCTCACTGCCTGTACCAACCCCTTCCCAACCACTGAGTTGAGGCAACTTCCAAATATGGTGAGCACGGACCATCCACCTTGAAAACCATGGTGGTCCCACCTCACTGATAGCCACGACACCATCTCACAACGCACAAACCACACAGACTAACAAAACAAACAGAAGACCAAACCCTGACCCCAGCGCAAAGAAACACCCAAACACCCTGAGACTCCTGATGTGACCCACCTGTGGTCTGATGGGCTGAGAACCTGAATGTTATGATCATGTATCAGAAATTAGTGGTTCAATGTATGGATCAAGTCTCATGGACTGTCTAGGGAAATAAATGAACATTATAAGTGAGTTTGAATTAACTAACTTGACTTAAGTGCATTGAACTAGAGATATTAACTGTAATAATCCATGCAAACAATTGACCCTTGTAAACCATTTGGTTAAATCAACTTGGAATTTTAGTATCTTAATCCTATATGTTCAGTGAAATAATCTGTGCCATTGACCCTGCAAAAAAAATTTAGCTGAAATCAACCTGATACCTAGGGCATTGAACTGTACCAAATCTAGCAATCAAGTTTCCTGGGTCAGTTTCATCCCACATCACCAACGTCTCCTACAAGCAACTGGTTCTCAACCCCAGCTAACCAACCCCATCCAGACCTAGGAAACAGGACGGATCTTCCAAAGAAACTTGAGACTGTCCTGTGCTGAGGAAAAACCAGTCCATGCTTGCCACCCAGGCTGACCATCACCCTTATTATCACGGTCTCAAAGTCTCTAAAGACTCTGCAGTTGATCCAAAATGCTGCAGTACGATTACTGATAGGAACTAGGAAAAGAGATCATATTTCTCCTGTGTTAGCCACTGCGCTCCCAGAATGCTCCAGAATCAGTATGGATTCATATCCCATGTTAGATGTTACTAACTCAATATCTCCCCTTCCCTTAGTATTGTGCTCTTCCGTCTCTCTCTCCTCTTCTGTCTCTTTCTGCAGGTATTTCTGCCTCTGGAGCTGTAGAGTCTGATCTGTGATGACAAGTCTCCTGCTGCTCCTACAACTAATTTACCTGTACTGCTATTAGTTTTATTGCTACGTTAGCAGTTAATACTTTATCACTACTATCATTACTATTACTGTACTATTGGTATCAGCTTACATTTTTTACATGGAACCCGTGTTATGCTATGTTCTTCTCTCGCTATTCTCTACCCTCTCTCCCCCCCTTCCGACCTTTCTCTCTCTCTCTTTCTCAGCCCAACCGGTCGAGGCAGATGGCCGCCCACCCTGAGTCCAGTTCTGCTCGAGGTTTCTGCCTCTTAAAAAGGAAGTTTTTCCTTGCCACTGTCGCCTAGTGCTGCTCATGGTGGGAACTGTTGTGTCTCTCACTGTAAATACCTATTTTAAAGAGTATGGTCTAGACCTGCTCTATATGAAAAGTGACTTTTTTGTGATTCGGCACTATATATATAAAATTGAATTGAATTGAATTGAATTCTTCAGGGTTGCAGGGATGTAGGACTTTCATGAGTGTTATACTCTGTCCCTGCAGGAGTGCATTTGCAGTTTGGACATTCCTGGTGTAACTTTGGTGCACAAAAAACAAAAAGCCACACTAACTCAGCACTCAACACTTACTGACACTTTTAAAGGGGAAGTGTTTGATTCACAGCCATCAGTCAGTCACTTGCTCTGATTCATGTCCTTGGCAATGCAAACCTGCTGCCTCCCTCCTCTCAGTCAGTGTTCACTGCCAGCTCACACTTAACATGACTTCACACTTAACAACTTATGCCTGCCTCGAGGCCCTGACAGGCAGTCATACCAGTACAGTCTGTATCCGAATGGTGACATATGACTTCACAACATGATCTGTACTTCTGTCCAAACCTTTTCCAGATTGTTAGCAGAGGCTGTTGATAAAACAGTGACTGAACAGTGACTGTACTATGTGGATATGGAAAGTTTTCAGTCCCAGAATGGTGTCAGGATTTCGGAGTTTCTTTACGGTGGACTGAGTTCAGTCAGTTTTACTTTTCTTCTCCTCTCCTCTCCTCGATCTTTTGACTGTCCCCTCAAAGGAAAATGAATTAATTCATATTAATCTCTCTCACTGTTTTTCAGCCCACTTATCATTTATTGTGGTTTTTATTACCACCAGCTCTTTAGAATATTACCAACATATCACCCTGCCTCTGGGAAATATATAAAAGGGTGAGGAGGGCAAACAGAGCTTGTTAATAAGATGAGAGTGTAATCAGGTCTGAGACGTGTGAAAAATACCAATGATTCTGTTTTGTTTTCACATCTAATAGAGAGAGCAAACCTAACAGACATAATAAGCAGTGTAACAGGACTATAGCAGAGGTGGTTTAGACAGTAACATTAAACTAGGGGTTTGTTCACAACATGTGTGATTGACTCACGACTCGTATCGTTGCCTCACTAGACTCTGCTCTCGCTTTGTCTCTGTGTCCTCAGATCTCAGCAATTAGAAGGTGACTTCAGTTTTACTGAAACAGAAGTTCAAGTAAATGATGGAATTATGGTTACAAAGTTCACACAGTTTAGGCAGCATTTAGAGAAACAAACTCATAAAACACAAAAATCTTCCACAGCCTCACATCTGTTGTTGAGGAAGAGAAAACTCCCTCTCAGTGAAATGATATCTTTTTAATGAAAACCATTTGGGAATAAAATCTAAGTGAAGTTCTTTGTTACACCCACCATCATGTCTCCTCTGTTATTGCATTTTAGCTCCCTTAAGGGGAGAAAACTTCAAAGTCCACCCGTCACATTTAGACGACAGGAATGAGGATGAGAGCAGGAAGAAGAGGAGCAACAGATGTTCAGTCAACCTCAGCATTACTGTTTGTCTTCTGTCACTGAACTGGTTTCTGTGAAGCCTCAGACATTCTCACTGTTTTGTATCTTGTTTATCTTAAACAGACTGTTTCCGGTGACTTTTCTCCTGTTCTGTTCTACCACTTTATACTTGTCACTGGACTTGTGTGATTAAAATATGACCTTTTGTGAAACTATCAACAGAGTTGTGTTTTCACAGTGAACCATGTCTGTGCTCTGGTACTGAGCTGTCTCTGTCCATGGTGCTGATCCACAAACAAAAGACACCTGTTTACTGTCCACAGACTGATGTGAAGCTGAATGAGCAGCATGGCTTCATCTGTCTGTACTTACAGCTCAGTAGATGTTTATTTGATTGTTGCTGTTCTTTACACAACTTCAGCAGCCTGTTGAATGACTGTGAATGAACTTATGAGTACATGTCAGTACAACGTGAGCCTCTTGACAGCAGGAGGAGCTGAGTGTTGGGACTGTTCATCAAGTTTCTTCATGGAAGAAGAGCTGAGAGCCTCCAGAGGGAGATAAACTGATGCAGAGTCATTGAGAATAGATGTATAGACTGCAGGTGTGTTACCTGTTACTCACTTTCACTGACTCACGCTGTCTTGTTTAACTCTTGTTCCTGTAGTTACATAGTTTTTTCTTTGGCTTATTTTTTTCTCTTTCCTCATGTTTTTGTCTTACTCTTTTTTCGTGGATGAAAATTTAGCCAAAGCTTTAAACCCCAGACCTACTCTCACAATTACAATCAAACAACACCACCAAATACCAGAAACACAGGTTTGGATTTTTACATAAAGTGTGACTGTGGCAGCAAACTTTGTTTGAATTGAATTTATCTGAGCTGAACCGTTGTGTTTCTGCTGGTGCATTATAATGAGAACAGTATTATTTCTGTTTGGAACAAGAGGGGAATGTAAATTAACATCTCCACACAGTCTACATGTACCATAGGGTCTCATGACCTGAAGCTGCACACAGAGAAACTGAGAGGAAAACAAATGATGGAAAATAAATCCACAGGAGATCCTTTTTTAAATTTCAATCTGTGATAAACTGTTTATTTACAGATGGTTTTCAGCATGTTTTAGTGATTAACTTCCCATTTTCTCTTTCCCACTTACAAGTAAACATTCACTTCTGCCTCAGCTTAAACACTGCACTGCTTTCTTTTCACATGAGCAACTTCTCTGCTAATGAGCTGCTGCTCCAGTTGGCGGCCAAACTGGAGGAGAGTTAAGTTAGAACTGATTAGTCAGTGTCAAGTCTACAGGAGAGTCGCTACAACAAAATCAGAATGACACGAGCAAGATGATGTTGTTTATAGTTGGTGACACTGAGGAAATTACACAGCTAATATAAATGGGTTTTTCACTATCATCACTGCACATTTCAAGATACTAACAAGGCTGGAAATATTCCTACATCCTAAGATGAGCTCCTTTTTACACACACACACACACACACCCCTGTTTTTCTCTTGAACCCCAGAGAGCTTTCTGTTCTCTCCTCACAGAAATTTCATCACTCTGCCTGAGACAGACTGGATCCTCAGTTTGACACTTTCTGCTTTAATATTGACAGGTTTGGTAAAAGCAGTTCACCTTCACACTTCCCATGTCTAAACCTGTTCTTCTCTTACACATGGATTATTGATCAGCTGCCACATTCCACTGGAAAATATCTTACACTTCTGAATTTCCTTTAAAAATAACATCTGCAATATGTTTTCTAATGTACTCCATGTGATCGATATGGTGGTTCACATCGTTTGAATCCTGGCTGTTGAATTTGTCTTTGAATTTGATGAAAATGGGACCTTTCATTCTTTCCATAACTGTGAATGTCCTCATGTTTCCTTCAGGGAACAGCACAGTTGAGAGGAGGCCTAATGGTTACTTTCCATGTTTATTGGGAGTCTGAGCTGACAGCAGTCTTCATGTGTGTGACACAGAGCAGAGAGAGACTGAGAGCAGCCTCAGAGGCTGTTAGTTTATCTGGCAGCTGACAGTCTGACTGCCACTACAGTTTACACCAGACCCTGTTATAATAGAGGGAAGAGTGAGACTGACTGCAGTGTACAGCAGACTACATGTACTCTATCTGTGACAGATTAACATCTCTGTATTTTACACAGAGAACAAGAGAGAAGAGAGATGCAGACAAATGAAAGAGGGATTCAAAGGAAAGAGGAACAGTAGTAGTTTCCACACCTTCTCTCCTGTTTACTTTTGTAATTAAATGTCTGCAGTAAGTAATGATGCTCTCCAGACTGTAAGTACATCAGCTCTGAGAGTATTTGTGAATGTCTGGCAATGGAGTGGTGACAGAAGTGAAACAGTGATGGATCAGCTGCTCAGATGGATTTGATGAGGAAATCAGTTTGAGTGAGAAAACACCACCATTTGTTTTCTCTGAATAGAATTAAAACGAGATACGGTTACTTTATAGTTTCAATGTTTCATCGTTGAACTCTGGAAAAGAGTTTTGAACTTGGAATTAAGTAAAGCAAAGAGAGAAGTTATGAGTTATGAGATATGAGTATGATGTATTAGATATGAGACTGTGTATTGGCCTTTGATGGTGTGGTCCATGCTCAAGTTTAGAACTATTTTGGGGGGAAACAGGATTGTTATCTGGTGGAACAGTAACAGTTCCCATCACTACTTCTCACCCGGTGAGTTTTTCTCTGTGAGTTGTCAGAATATTTTCCCTCCCTGCTAACTTTCCACTCATTAGTTCAGTCTGCACCCACTCCCACCTCTCTCTGGACTCTCATACTTTCACTGTATTTCTTTGTGTTTCAACTCTCCCTGCTTATTGTTTCTGTTTGCTTTCTCCCCTAAATTTTAAGCTTTGTCTGCTTTTTTCATATCTGCTGACCTTGGAGTGATTTCTTAGAGAGTAACAAAACAAATGCTGAGCAGTGATTTCATGAGAAACACTGAGGTCAGCTCAGGTCAGGTGAAAATAGACTTCTCTGTTTGTGTTTGAGTCTTTTTTTTAATTCTTTCATTTTAATAGCTTTGGATTAATTCATTAATTCATTTTAAATGTGGATTCACTGCATTTTCCCAAGGCACCTGAACTTGAGTTAGATGAATTTAAGCTGAGCTATTGTAATGTGTGGTGCAGGTGAACATGTGTACAGGAATATATCAACAATGCATTTTAGAGGCATTTGATCTGATACCTCACACTACATGGTGTAATTATGAAGACCTCTGAACAGCAGTTGGTACCAAGTTGAGGCTCCTTCATGCTGCACTGCTGCTCCCCAGGATGACTGAAGCTTGTAGTCTGGTATTTCACTGTTCATCAGGGTAACATGGATGCCCTTTACTAGAGGATTCATCCAATTAATTAAGTCAAATTAAACTTTGTACTTTTAATGAGTGATTTGTTTGCTTGTTGAGTTCACAGTGAGAGACACAGAGACAGGGAGGCAGCGAGGGGAAGACTGATTGTCAGTGAGTTCTGTTTATGTTGGATCCTTAATCTGGTCACATCTCCCTTAATGAATCCCACACTCCCAAAGCACTAATGAGATGTTTTGACTTCTGTGTTGGAGTGAAATAAGACACACGCCGTCGTTCAGATATGATTTAGCCATAAGCTTGTCTAAAAAATGAGCCATCACCTACATTTCCACTTTGATGAATAGAATTACGTATCTGCTCCTACTACATCCAAATATGTCTCAGTGAATAATGTGCTCGTTATTTATAGGGTGTGTTTGAACACACCAGTGTGAGAAGTTTGAAATGAAACTGTGTTTCATTTTACGTGTTTCTGTGTGAGTCTGCAGTCAGCTGAAGTTAGAGGACACAGACAGTGTAGCTCTCTTTCCTCTCATTCTTCAAAATCAGCTAAACATGTTTGACCTTGTTGTCAAACATTCAGTAGTTTGAATACATGCTCACTCTGCTGCATGGAGGCTTCACATACTACATTATGCCCCAGTGTGGTGTGTGTACCTGAAGGTAAATGCAGTGGCCTACAGGTAGGTAAACATTCAATGTCTTTCCCGCCCTTGGTCAATGAAAGATGCAACAGGCTGCTTTCTTATTTCTCTTTAAGAACATTACACACATACAGCTGATCAGAACTCAACACAGAAGTAGCACCTGCATCACTGACACTGAATAAACACCATCTTTCTGAAGCTCAGAATAACGAGTGTGTCTTGTGACTGTGTAGAGAGAAGTAAATCCACTGGAATCCACCACAGTTTGTGCTGGTGTTGTACGACACTGTAGGGCACAGCTGTAGTAAAATACTCATGTTTAACATTTCAGCCTCATTCTCATGTAAATATCAATCATGTCAAGTTAATGCTGATCAGTGTCTCACCATTAGACAAACATCACTCACATATTCACGTACATCATGATGTGACAGCACACACAGACACAAACACACACACTCAATTATTTAATTACAGAGGTTATTAATTGTGTCTGATGACGCCAGGAGATTGGGAGTAATCAGTCGATAATCAGTCATCTAATCAACAGGCTTAAAAGGCTGGTCACCCAATTGCATGCTGGGGCATTACTCTGTTATCACAAATTAACTTGTAGGATGTGTATTGAATAACAAGTGGCTGGTGCACAGAGCAAGGAGGGCTCCAGCTGAGACACAGAGGATTTTGTTTCAATACTGCATCACTAATGCATCAGTGGAATAACTAATAGCAGCTCACATACTGAACTATCGCTAATGGATGTTTTTCTTTGGAGGGGTTCAAGGTACAGCTGACTGGTAGGAGACACTGAGGTAGAGCCAACAGACTTCATTTCCCAGCTTACCTGGGAGAGTTTTGCCTGTATGTCTGCTGCTTTAATGAGCGTTATACCAGTCTGTTTTAATGTCATTTAAGATGCAGATTGATCTCAGCTTCACACCCATCATTTATCTGCTCTTAGTTCACCTACCCTGTAAATTTGAATCAAGGTATTTTCCTTTTCATTTCGACGATGATCAAAGTTTTTCATTTTAGAAAATGTCTTATGTTCTGCTGCCCTGCATGTACAGACCAGGTGGTTCTGTCTGAGTGACCATTTAAAATGAGTCTGATGCAACTTAAGGTTTAAATATCAGTGAAAAAACAACACTGAATGTATGAATGTGAATATTATGTAAATGTGAATCTGAGTCTATACCACATAATAATTTAATCTGCAGAAGGTATTCACCACTTAATTTAAAGCTGTCAGTATTTATTAATAGCTTATTCCACAGATGAACATTACAGAAGTCAGTACTTCATTTCAGCTCATTTCAGACTTATCACTTTCATCTCTTTTCTATTCAAAACTTGTCCTTTTTTCTTTGTAAAATTCATTTAAACTTCTTAAAATTGGAAAAGTTAATTAAAACTATAAATGGGAGCTTTAAACAACAGCTTAATGTTATTCCTAATACAAATGAAGCCAAGAGGAACCCAAGAGAGTGAAGATAAATTAATGGCCAGTCCTCTCATTCTCCATTTAAACTGCATTATGTCTGAGTCACAAGTGATGCAGTGTAACAGTCCAGATCCCTGCAAAGTGAGCTGCAGCAGGTGAACTGGACCTCACAGAAACCATTAGCAACTGTTTGGAGATACAGAAGATACAGATACAGTTAATGGTTTGCTGTGTCTGCCTTCATGCTGCCTTCATATGTGCTTTATTTCCACTGAGAAATGAATATAGAAGTGCTGTGTGTTGAATCATCAGGAGGTCTCAGTGTACACTCTACTGTACTTTACCACTATTTAGCCATAAACAGCACAGAAGCATCACTGTTATACCTTATTATTTTTAGCAGTAATGAATTTTTACAGCAGCCATGCAGTGATCAATAGAGTATTTTTTTTATCCTCATTTTTAATCCTTTATCCTCACAGGACTATTCTCTCTATTCTCAATCTCTTTCTCCAGTTTCAAAAGCACATTAAACAATGATCAGAGACATCCATAGTGTCACATATAGAGAAACAGAAAGAGATGCTACATGGCTGCGCTTCATCTCTCTAATTGCTGTTCACCCCACAAACTAATTACCCAGAATAGCAGACTAATTTCTCAGGTTTTCTTTTAGCTTAGCTCACAAAAGAAACTCTGAATGTACCAGAATGACTGTGACAAATGAGGCATATAATTTCAGGACAGCTGGAGGAAGTAATGGTAACACAGCCCTGTGCACTGCAGTCCCTGTTACTGCTTCCATCACTGTTAGTTATCCAACACTTTTAATAAGATGACTGAACAGCTGCACTTTAATCTGACATTAATTAGCTCTAATTATCCTGATGACAGATAATGTGGGGACTCTACTGGCACCGAGTAGCTCTAACTTCAGCACACACAGACGTAAGAGTAGAGTGACTGAAAAAAGGTGAAAGTCAAGTTTGGTGTTTGAGAGTTTAAACCATCATCATGAGCAGACAGAGGTGTCAGGAAACAACAGTTAGTCAATGGAAGATAAAGCGAAAAGTATCTGTGTGTAGGGGTGCATTGTGTGTAGTGTGTTTGAAAGGGTAACAGCTGACCTTAGATCAGTCTTTAATATTGATGGAACAGCACAGCTGACATTAACTCAAACCAAATGACATCCCCATGTGTGATCTGACACAGAAAGATCCATTATTACACAATCAGCTGGAGATTAAAGTTCACAACAAAAAGTGTTTTACATAACACTGACTGATACATGACAGGACTAGTATATGGGAGTCCAAAATAGTTTTCCTGTCCAGCTAATCATTTGGAATTTGGCAGAAAATGAACAGCACTACAGCAAAACCACTTTACTAAACCACACACAAAACTGTGGGTAGTTACTAAGGAACAAGTGACAGACAATAAAAAATGACCTGATAATCTATTAATCATTAAGGAGTTGTTTCTCAATAACTCTGAATAGAGGACTATAAAGTAGATAATGATGACTGACCACCTCATGATCATCTCTGTCTTACCTGTCGTTTTTGTGCCACCTTAAGTTAAACACATGTTGAATGAAGAGTTAAGAGGATACAGAGAACAGCAGAAAGACAGAGTTAGAGAAAATAAAGTCAAAGTGATAAAGCAGAGGGAAACATGGTTCAGGTGATTCCCTCTCTCCTGTCTACGTTTGTAATTGAATGTCAGCATTAATGATGCTCTTCAGACTGTAAGTAGGTCGGCTTTAAAAGGTGTGTTGGTAATGGAGTGGTAACAGAAGAAACACAGAGATCGATCAGCAGCGCTCAGTTGGCTGCAATCAGCAAACTGCTGTCAGTGCAAACGCAGCATCAAGCCTGGTGGAAACAGAAGTGACCAGCTTGTCAGACAGAGGATTTAAAGTCTCCTGTATCCAGTTTAAGTCCTAAAACCAACACATATACGAAAAATATGACAAGCTTAAAACATTGTGTGAGGGTTGCCTGTTTTGAACTACAGTAGTTCGTATCAGGTGTAGCTAATAAACTGGTAACTCAGGGTGAAAGTTGGAAAGAGTACTTGTGACCATTAATGTAGGTGTTCAGAATTCTAAATAAGAAGAGCACTATTTTGAGTCAGCGTGCAACAATGAAATAAATGTGAACAAACCTTTTCTGTCATTATGGATTTGATCTTTTTCTCAGTGAACAAATAGAAAGACTGTTGCTGTATTGCTCATATTGACATGTGAGTTTACATTGTTTGATCGAGTCATTGTTCTTGTAGCTGTCTGCCAGGTGGATGTGGAGAGCTTCGTGCTGTGGAGGCTGATCTTTGTGAACAGTTGGTGTCATGTCAACAGTGATTCAGCCAAAACAATCTGTTCCCCTCATGATTAACAGCAGAGGAGTGCACACACCACTCTGATCTGAGGGAGTTCTTAAGTACCTTTATGGGAGATTCCCACTGCTCTGTTTAACTTCCTGCCTGTGATGACTGATTATTTTTTGGTAAACTGATGCTGAGACAGTTAGAAAACAAACTTAAGGGAATAAGTTTTCAGTCATCAATGTATGAGTCCATTGATTAATTCCTATCATTCATTAGATGTTATCTATCCCTGTATTTTCATGTACATGTGTCAGCAGAAAGACAGTATACACTCCTTAAACAAGAAGGTCAGCATCAAATTACTTTCTGTGTGTTATGATCTGACTCACATTAACACCACAGCCCTGCAGGTAAAGGTTTTATCTCCTATTTCCCTGTGACCTCACATGCAGATATCGTCAGATGACACAGTGATTTTGAGCTACATTATGCAGAGAGGATGATGCTGTTCACAGAGCGTGAACTGGGTCTTTTATTAAATGTTGTGTGAAGAACTATCTTCACCTTAATGGAAATGCTGCTGATTGATTTTAGAACGACAAAATGACCTTTCAGTTTTCTTATGCTGAGGAAATATAAGTTTAGTTCAGAAATACAGAAAGTGAAAACCTGTCTGGGTGATACGTGTGTGTAGATTTACAATAATAAACTTGTGGTTGTGGAATGGAGATGGATAAAAGAGATAACACTGACTATGAATTTCATGCAGGAAACAAACAGCAGTCTCTTGTATGAAAGTGCTGTTTTGTCGATCCATCCATCCAACTTTATACTACATCACCTGACTCCTTCCTTTGCTCTTGTTATAGTAACGTCTTAATCACAGTCTGAGCAAACACCACAGCTCTACCAAATCACTTACAGAAACAAAGATTTACCTGTGATTTGTTAAATGCAATGACAAAGTTGTATTTAATGGTTATTCTTGTGAATTGAGAGAGCCAGCATTTGCCTCTGAGGCTTTAACTGAGCTCAGCCCAAGTCTCTTTTCTGAGGATAATTCACTCTGCTGCTTATTTCACTCTGAGTGTTCATCATCTGCCGAGTGCCATTGTAATCACACAGGTACAGTAGCTCACTGTTCCACCCACACTGTCAACCTCTAACAGGGCCAGCTGAGAGGCTTTACCAAAGCAAATACAAAGAAGATATACTCTTCAGGCATTAAACATTATGGAGGCTTAAGTTAACTGAAAAAAGATGAATAAAGAAGTCATTCATTATTCTGCCTTGTACTTGTTATATGTGAGTTTTCCCCTCTGCTTTTAAATCAGACTGAGTTTATCTACAGATGTTTAATGGAGCTGTAATGAGGTTTGGGAAAAGGACACATCATCAATCAGTTTTACCTGTTTACTGAGTGTTGAGGTGAGGAGATTGAAAATTGGACATTCACATTAATCAGCCACATATCATGTTGTAATTACTTTATATGTGTTCATTTGTGTAGGTGAATGAATCTACATACTGCCCAAATGTTAAAGCCCTCCATAATCTTTGTTTGTTCCCAGATTTCACCCTTCCAGGCTTCTTGCTCTGTTTATGTTCACCTTGTAATGCAGCCAGACGGCCATCTGTTCCATTTTCTAGGAATAATCCGGCTGGAGTCAAACCTTTGACCCTGTGACGTGTTCCTGACTGTTGAATATTTCATAGGCCAGACTCTGACTGACTGCAAGTCAGCACACACATCCCAGCACTGAAGGAAAATGAAGTGTAGTGTCAGTGTCTCAGAGATCAGTTTGTGTTTCCACTGCTGAGATGAGGAGCAGAGAGATATTTAGTCACATGTTTTAGGATACACTGTCCTTGTCTTCTCTCCCTCTCTGCAGCTTTAAACAGGTGAAGTGCTGTAAAGGCTGAGCTTCAGTGAGTCGGACATCTTTTAGCTGTCAGAGATTCAGCAGAGATTTGTTCATACTGTCCATGGTGTAAATTCAGAGACCTTTGCCAAACAGCTACAGGTAACAACATGATCAGTCTCCTTTATATCATGTTGGATTTTACACTGAGGATTCATCCAATTAATTAAAGTAAACGACTCATTCTAAGTTTAGTATATTAGTACAGTTTGGGATGGCACAGATTTTTTAAACCTCCAGTCATTCTGAAGACTGACGCAATCAGAAAGTACATTTGGTCTTTGATACATGTAATTATACATCTGCTCCAAAACCAGTCTATTTGAAGTAACAAATGTGATGCATTTTTATTTGTATGAACTAGAATAATTGCTTGCTGATGTCAGATTGTCAGGGGCTGACTCTCTGGTTTCTGACAATGAAAATGAGAATCCTGCTAATACAAAGTCTGACAGCCAACACATGTTGTTTCTAATTTTAAATCAGGCCACCTTCATTAACTTCCACACCTGTACTTTTGTGTGAATTCAGCATTAACCACACGGCTGAATCCTCCCAGGCTGCCACGCTCTCTTTCTCCCATCCTGACTTTTTACTGCTTCCACTTGAAGTTATCAGATCTTTTACTTCATTTCTGTGTTAAGTTTCCCTCAGGTTGTCAGTGTTGGTGGCTCTCAGGCTCTCAGTGTCACTGCGAGACTCCAAATATAGAGCAGACTGGATTACAGCCGTATAAAACTGTGCTGACTGTAACAGACACTGGATAGTTTCTACTGAGAGACGTTTAAAATGGCCTCTGGGAAAACAAATGATAGCAACTGGTATGTTCCTTACACACTCGCAGACACACACTCTCAGACACACACACGCACAGTTTCTCCACATCCTCTGTTAAAGTGTCTCTGCTTTATAACAACAGTACTCTTCATTCACCCTTTGAGTCCCAAACATTATCATGTGTTCACTGTGAAGCTTTTTCTCTTGTATTTCTTTGTTTCTCTTAATGAGATGAAGATCAAACATGAGATGCTAATTTCCATCACAGATCCAAACTAGGACAATTAAAATTCTCCCACAAAGACAAACATCCAACACCTGACCTGGAGTTCATCTGATCTCTGATGTGTCTAATGAGACTGGGTCAGACTCCATGTAGTTTTCTTTTGGTTTGTTTGTTTTTGTGTGGGGGTCAGGTTTAGGTTCAAGGTGGCTGTAAATGCTGCTGGTTGTAATGTATTATTCAAGCATTATTTAGCAGGTTTTTACTGAACAGTAAGGAGCATCATTTTCCTTCTCTTAGGCTTTTGATTTGGATCATATAGCCTGCTCAGTATGCTCACTAAAACATAATGTCTCAAAACTACGTCATAACTCTGCTGTGAAATAATCTTTCTAAAATGCCACAAGCATTACTTTGACTTTTGATGAGCCTCAGTTTAACCAGAGTCCTGTGATGAAGTTGTTTATTTGCAGTTGTTATTTAACTGTATTTAATTTGTGCAGCAAAGCTAACAGGACACTACAGGCGAGTGGAGTATAGAGCTTTAAGTTATTCACACCTACACGGTCCTGAGCAGAGTTTGGTGTATTTTAGCTAAGGTCAGGGGCATGAGATAGAACGAGAGAGATTTCATGTGAGGGAGAGAAAAATAATAAATGTTGTCACAAGGTGTCAGGAACATGATGATTCAGAAGATATGATGTATTTCTGTATTTAGATTTAATCCCAACTTTCTCCAGGGAGAACTCTGAAGCTCTAAATAATGTCTTCAGGTACAACAAGGAGAGATAAAATAAATATATTCATGAAGAAAACGGAGAAATCTTCTGCTTAATGTTTCTGTTTGGGTGCCGACTGCAGACTTTAAAGATTAAATTGGAACTTTTAGGTTTAGTCATTAGGTTTGTGCAACAACAGAAATACTCATGTTGCACTGATGTGTATCAAAGAAACATCTGTAAGCTCCTCAACAACACATCTGTAGGCACATCTGGATGAGAACACAGCTCAGAGAAATGACGTTAGTTTTGGTCAAAAGTCGTAGACGTGAACCTGATCCTGACATTCTGGACCACTTTAGTCCATCTGAGGGGGATCAGAGAATATTCTGGTCAAACATGATAAATTCATCTCTTTCTGTATCAGCTGAATATTAAGATACAGTCTGTTCTTTTCACTTTGAAACTCTCTGTGCTCTTATGCATCCTCTCCAATGTAAGTGAAGTGTAACTAATGAGCTGTTCAGA